>JAVSCE010018858.1:0-32315 GCA_032199065.1 Smutsia gigantea
TGGTGCATTCAGTCCATTTACATTTAGGGTGATTATGGATAGATATGTACTTATTGCCATTACTGGCTTTAGATTCGTGGTTACCAAGGGTTCAAGGGTTGCTTCTTTACTATCTAACAATCTAACTTAACTTTCTTGTTAAGTTATTGTAAACACAGTCTGATGTTTTTTTCTTTCTCTCCCTTCTTATTCCTCCTCCTCCATTCTTTCTATAATAGGTGTTTTATTCTTTGCCTTTAGTTAGTATTTGGATGGTCTCCTTTCTTTGCTATGATTTTATTTTCTCTGGTGACATCTTTTTAGCCTTAGGTGTGCTTCCATCTAGAGCAGTCCATTTAAGATATCCTGTAGTGGTGGTTTATGAGAAGCAAACTCTCTCAACTTTCGTTTATCTGGAAATTGTTTAATCCCTCCATCATATTTAAATGATAATCGTGCTGGATACAATATTCTTGGTTCGAGGCCCTTCTGTTTCATAACGTTAAATATATCATGCCATTCTCTTCTGGCCTGTAAGGTTTCTGTTGAGAAGTCTGATGATAGTCTGATGGGTTTTCCTTTGTAGGTGATCTTTTTTCTCTCTCTAGCTGCCTTTAATACCCTGTCTTTATCTTTGATCTTTGCCATCCTAATTATTATGTGTCTTGGTGTTGTCTTCCTTGGGTCCCTTATGTTGGGAGATCTATGAGCTTCGGTGGACTGCGAGACTACTTCCTTCCCCAGCGAGGGGAAGTTTTCAGCAATTATTTCATCAAAGACACTTTCTATCCCTTTTTCTCTCTCTTCTTCCTCTGCTACTCCTATAATACGAATATTGTTCCTTTTGGATTGGTCACACAGTTCTCTTAATATTCTTTCATTCCTAGAAATCCTTTTATCTCTCTCTGCCTCAGCTGCTCTGTACTCCTGTTCTCTGTTTTCTATTCCATTAACAGTCTCTCGCATCTCATCCATTCTGCTGTTAAGCCCGTCGATTGCTTGTCTGATTTCTGTATTGTCTTTCCTCAGTTCCCTCACTTCCTCCCTCAGCTCTTGCACATTTCTCTGTAGGTCCATCAACATGGTTATGACTTTTATTCTGAATTCTTTTTCAGGGAGGCTGTGCATTTCCATCCCTTCAGACTCCCTCTCTGGGGTTGTCTGGTTGATTTTGGTCTGAACCATATTCCTCTGTCTTTTCATGGCTGTATAATTTGGTCACTGATAGTTGCCACGTATGTCAGCTGGGCTCTTTAAGACTTTAAAAAGAGAAGAAAAAAAAAAGAAAAAAAAGAAAGAAAAAAAGAAAAAAAGAAAAAAGAAAGAAAAGAAAAACCAAAAACAAAACAGAAAACAAAACAAAACAAAAAAAACAAAAAAAATGCCCACCGGACGTAGATTCTGTGGGAATGCTCTAGGTGACGCTGTTGCCCCACTATTCCACAGCTGTGACTGTGCCGCTCCGCAGGGCCCTTTATTGCTCTGGCAGGGGTGGGAACGAATAGGAGGCTGTTGATCTCAGTGGGAAGTGTTAAGTATGGCTACGCTTCCTCAGTCGCCAGCTAAGGCGTCTGAAACTACCCAGGACTCCCGGCCTGCTCGGCTGAGTGTGCTGGGGCCATCCGGCTCCTCCGCTGGGCTCCTGTCTCTTTAAGACTGCTGAAGAAAGCGCGCGCTTTCTTTTTTTTTCCTTCCCGGGAGCCGGCTGCAAGCACCCTGGCGCGTTCCCTGCTCAGATTCTGCCGCTCTGTCTCCCCAATCTCCCCTGCACTGCGCAATGTGGCTCAGCGCTCCCCACGCAGATCCCCAGGGCTGGCTACTTCGCGGGGTGTACTTCCACTCCCTCCCGGCTCTGAATCCTCTCCTCCTGCCGGTGTGCTCGGGTGGGGGAGGGCTCGGGTCCCGCCAGGTCGCGGCTCCGTATCTTACCCGCCTCTTGGGTTGCCGAGTCCTCTCAGGTGTAGCTGCACGCTGTACACTTTCCTGTGTATTCTCGTCTCTCTTTTAGGAATAGATGTATTTTCTGTGTTTTCGTAGATAAATATAGTGTTGGGAGGAGATTTCTGCCGCCCTGCTCACACCGCCATCTTCCCGGAAGTCCTAAAAATATAACTTATTTTATTATCATTAATCTACAATTACATGTGCAATATTATGGTTATTAAACTACCCCTTCATCAGGTCCTCCCAGCCAACCCCATTACACTCCTTGTCCATCAGCGTAGTGAAATGCTATAGAATCACTACTTGTCTTCTCTGAGTTGTACTGCCCTCCCCGTGCCCCCCCAACATTACATCTGCTAAGAACATATACCATTTTTATCACCATTTTCAAATGATAAAATTGAAGTACCAGACTAAGTAAGTTGGTGTAGCCAAATCTCAACACCGGTATGGCTCCAGCAGTTTTATTATTCAAATATATATTCCAAAGCATGTGAAATATTCTAAAAATGTAATCTCACAACCTAGAAACAGCCATTTCTGAAGGGAGGTATAGGTATGGAGCTAGTGCTGGAACTACAGCAAATTTAACCATTTTCCTATCATTGGTGCCAATGTTATTCTGTGTTTCTATTTTCTTTTAACATTTTAATATTTGGTGCAGAGCAGAATAACATTTGTATGTAATGTTATATATTTGTCTTTGTTCTTTTAATTTATTACATATACTTACCAACCAACAATCGGTTAAATATTTTTAAATATTAATGTTTTTATATATTATATTTAAATTTTAGTGAATATAAAAAATTCTATATGGTGTGGTCTCAAGTTTTCTCTCTCACTGAGGAATTTTCCTAACCTTAAAAAAAATAAAGGAAATGAAAGTTTGCTATTGAATAAGAATCAAGGAGCCAAGTGAGAAAAAAGTTAGTGGGAGTGAATAACTTGTTTTGAGAAAGTGTACATGCACTCTGTCACTGATCTGGCACTTACCTACATTGGGTTAGACTGGAAAGTTCTTTCATTTCTCTTCCTCTAACACGTGGGTTTATATAACCTCACTGTGCCATAACTGAACTTAGGCAGAAGCGGATGTACTTTTAAGACCTCATTGCTTCCCCATGTGCTCCAGTTCAAATTGACACCTGGCTGATTCCAGCTAATTAAAACAAAGCAATACCATACCTTGTTTCCATTTGCTACTGTTGGTTCAGGCAAGTAGTCCTACAGATAATTCATGATAGTATGCACAGTTGGCTATTTCAGAGTCAAGAAATTAGTGGTCTTCTGTTAAAATATTACTTAAAAGGATCCAAATTGTATCAACATTTCTAAGAAATAATAATTTCTTTTGGTTTATGAAGTTTTGGTTAATGTATTTTACAGGTTTACCCTCTCCCATTTATAATATAATTTTCTTAAGTATTTAATCTACAGATTTTAATTTTTTTCCCTGAAAAATTGGTTTTAATTCATGGAAGAAAAACTTTAAAAAATATCTAGTTACATTTTATTTTTATTTATTTATTTAATATAGAAGTACATAAAATATACAAGTCTTGAGGGGGGAGATTCAAGATGGCGGCATGAGAGGTGAGACAGAGAACTCTTCCCCAAATCACATATAATATGAAAACATAGTTAATACAACTAATCCTAAAAGAACAACAGGAAAGAAGGCTGCGCCAGACTGCATACACCTGGAGAACAGAGCAGACCTCACGAAACAGGAGTGTACATCAATGATACCTTAATAAAAAAAAAGAAAAAAGAAAAAAAATAAAAGTCTTAGTGTATAGCTTGATGAATTTTGACATGTGTACCCACTCATGTAACCATCATCCAGATAAAGATACCAAATATAATAACTATTCCCCCCTTCCCCCGCCTATTTCACCCATTTCCCTGCTCCTTCCTGCCCATGGCAACCACCGATCTGTTCTCTGTGTTTATAAATCTATTTCAGTTTTGTTTTTCCATTCATTTATATTGTTTTTTAGAATCCACATATAAGTGAAATAATATGGTATTTGTCTTTCTCTGACTTATATCATTTAGCACAATACACTCTAGGTTCATCTATGTTGTCACAAATAGCCAGGTGTCTTTCTTTTATATGGCTGAGTAATATTCTATTGTACAAGTGTACCACATCTCCTTTATCCATTCATCTATCAGTGGACATTTTGGTTGTTTCTATACTTCACCTATTGTAAATAATGGTATAATAAACATACAAATGCATGTATCTTTTTGGATTAGTGATTTTGTTTTCTCTGGGTAAATTCCCAGAAGTTGATTTGCTGGTGATATGGTATTTCTATTTTTAGGTCTATGTTCTTGCTCAATGCTTTTCATAATGGCTGCACCAATTTGTAATCCTACTTGCAGAGTACTTATCATCTAGTCCTTGCCAACACTTGCTATTTCTTGTCTTGTTGATATTATCCATTCTTACTGATGTGAAGCTATATCTCACTGTGGTTTTGATTTGCATGTTCCTGATGATTAGTGATGTTGAGCATCTTTTCATGTGTCAAAAGGCCATTTGTATGTCTTCCTTGGAAAAATGTCCATTCCTATCCTCTGCCCATTTTTTAATTGGGTTATTTGTTTTTCTGGTATTGAGTTGTATGAATTATTTATATATTTTGGATATTAGTCCCTTATCATATATATTATTTGGGAATATGTTCTCCCATATAGAAGGCTGCCTTTGCATGTTGTTTATGGTTTCCTTTGCTGTGCAGAAGATTTTTAGTGTGATGTAGTCTGTCTTGTTTATTTTTGTTTTTGTTTCCCTTGTCTGGGGAGACTATCCAGAAAGAAATTACTAATGCTAGTGTTCAGAAGTTACTGCTTATTTTTTCTTCCAGGAGTTTTGTGGCTTCATGTCACACATTTAGGTTTTTAATCTACCTTGTGCTTATTTTTTATGTGGTGTTATACACTGATCCAGCATCATTCTTTTGCATGAAGGTTTGTAGTTTTCCCAGCACAACTTATCTGTTTTTCCCCATTATACATTTTTGCCTCCTTTGTCATATTTTAACTGACCATATATGTGTGTTTTTTTTTCTGGGCTCTCTGTTCTGTTATATTGGTCTATGTTCTTAGACCAGTACCATAATGTTTTAATTATGGTAGCTTTGTAATATAGTTGGAAGCCAGGGAGCACAGTACCCTCAAGTTTGTTCTTTCTTAAGATTGCTTGGGCTCTTTGAGTTATTTTTGTAGTTCCATACAAATTTTAGGATTATTTATTCTAGTTCAGTGAAAAATCCATTGGTGTTTTGATAGGGGTTGCACTGAATCTGTAGATTGCTCTGGGCTGTATGACTATTTTGACAATATTAATTCTTCCTATCCATGAGCATGGAATAGCTTTCCATTTGTATGTCATCTTAAATTTCTTCACCAACGTCTTATAGTTTTAAGAATAGGTCTTTTATATCCTTGGTAAATTTTTTCCTAGGAATTTTATTCTTTCTGATGCAATTGTAAATAGGATTGACTTCTTAATTTCTCTTTCTCTGAGTTCATTATTTGTATATGGAAGCACAACAGATTTCTGTATGTTGATTTTGTATCCTGAGAATCTGTTGAGTTCATTTGTTAACTCTACTATTTTTTTGGTGCAGTCTTTAGGTTTTCTATATAAAGTATCATGGCATCTGTAAATAGTGATACTTTTACTTCTTCTTTACCAATTTGGGTGCTTTTTATTTCTTTTTATTGCCTGAATGCTATGGCGAGGACTTCCAGTACTATGTTTAATAAAAGTTGTGAGAGTGTGTACCCTTATCTTGTTCTTGATCTTAGAGGAAAAGCTTTTAGCTTTTCACCACTTAGTAGGATGTTAGCTGTGGTTTGTTATATATAGCCTTTACTATATTGAGGTACATTCCATCTATACCCATTTAATTGAGAATTTTTAGTATGAATGGATGTTGAATTTTGTCAAAAGCTTTTTCAGTATCTATTGAGATGATCATATGGGTTTTGATCCTTCCTTTTGTTATTGTGGTGCGTCACATTCACTGATTTACAAACACTGTACCATTCTTGCATTCCTGGAATGAATCCCTCTTGGTTGTGATAGGTGATTCTTTTGATGTATTTTTAAATTGAGTTTGCTAATATTTTGTTGAGAATTTTGGCATCTATGTTCATTAGGGATATGGCCTATGATTTTCATTTTTTGTAGTGTCTTTGGCTGTTTTGGTATCAAGGTGATGCTGGCCTCATAGAATGATTTGGAAGTTTTCCTTCCTCTTCAATTTTTTGTAATAGTTTGAGAAGATAGGTATTAACTCCTCTTTAAATGTTTGGTAGAATTCTCCTGTGAAGCCACCTGCTCCTGGACTTTTGTTTGTTGGGAGTTCTTTTTTTTAAATTATTACTGCTTCAATTTTGTTACTAGTAATTCGTATGTTCAGATTTTCTATTTCTTCCTAGTTCAGTTTTGAAAGACTGCATGTTTCTAGGAATTTATCCATTTCTTCTAGGTTGTTCCATTTGTTGGCATATAATTTTTCATAGTAATCTCATAATTGTTTGTGTTGTTGTAGTGTCAGTTATAACTTCTCCTCTTTCATTTCTTATTTTATTTGAGTCCTCTCTTTTTTTCTTGATTAGTCAAGCTAACAGTTTATCAATTTTGCTTACCTTTTCAAAGAACCAGCTCTGTTTCATTGATCTTTTGCAATATTTGTAGTCTCTGTTTTATTTATTTCTGCTATTTTTGTTATTTCCTTCCATCTATTGCTTTTGGGATTTGTTATTCTTCTAGTTGCTTTAGGTGCAGAGTTAGATTGTTATTTGAGATTTTTCTTGTTTCTTTAGGTAAGCCTGTACCTACAAGCTTCCTTCTTAAAACTGCTTTTGCTGTATCCCAAGGATTTTGCTCTTTATGTTTCTCTTTTCATTATTCTCCATTTTTTAATTTCCTTTTTAATTTCTTCATTGACTTATTGCTTGTTTAGTAGCATGCTGTTTAACCTCCACGTGTTTGTGTTTTTTCATTTTTTTCCCTGTAATTGATTTCTAGTTCATTTGTTGTAGTTAGAAAAAAATTGTTATGATTTTAATTTTCCTAAATTTATTGACTTGTTTGTTGGCCTGTGATCTATGCTGAACAATGTCCCTTATGCACTTAAAAAGAATTAGTATCCTGCTGTTTTTGTATGTACTGTTCTGTGTAGATCTATTTGGTCCATTGGTCAATGTGTCATTCAGAGCTACTGTTTATTGATATTCTGTCTGGATGATCTATACATTGATGTTTAGTGGGGTGTTAAAGTCCTCTACTCTCATGGTATTACTGACAGTTTCTCCCTTCATGTCTGCTAATATTTGCTCTGTGTATTAGGTGCTCCTCTGTTGGGTGTGCAGATTTTACAAGTGTAGTATCTACTTTCTGGATGGAGCTCTTAATCATTATATAATGTATTCTTTGTCTCTTTTTACATTCTGTTTTAAAGTCTATTTTGTCTGATATAAATATTGTTACTCTGGTTTTTTTTTTCATTTCAGTTTGTATGGAATATCTTTTTCTATCCCTTCAGTTCAGTCTGAGTGTCTTTAGATCTGAAGTGAGTCTTTTGTAGGCAGCATGTATATATGGTTCTGCTTTTCTATCCATTCCGTTACATTATGTCTTTTAATTTGATCCTTTAGTGTATTTACATTTAAAGTCATTACTGATGTGTATGTACTTTTGCCATTAAGGTTTTCTGGTTGTTTTTTATTCTTCTTTGGTCCTTCTTCTCTTGCTCTCTTCCCTTATGTGTGATGACTTTCTTCAGTGTTCTGGTTGGATTCTTTTCTCTTTATTTTTTGTGTATCTATTATAGGTTTTTGGCTTGTGGTTACCATGTACTTTATATATGCATTACATATATAGTAGTCCATATTAAGTTGATGGTCATTTAAGTTCAAATGCATTCCAACAGCACTACATTTTTAACTCTCCCTTCTGTACATTTTATGTATATCCTGCCTTTTTTAACACCTTTTATTTAGTGATTCCCTTAAGTAATCTATAAAGTAGTTGATTTTACTACTTTTGCCTTTTACCTTCATACTGGCTTTTACGGTACTGGTCTGCTATCTTCACTATCTGTTTGCTTTTACCATTGAAATTTTCTTTTTATAATTTTGTTGCTTTTAGTTATAGCCTTTCCCTTTTAAAGAAGTTCCTTTAACATTTCTTCTTTAGTGGTAGTGAACTTCTTTAACCTGTGTTAATCTGAGAAGCTCTTTATCTCTCCTTCAATTCTGAATGGCAACCTTGCTGGGTAGAATATTCTTGGTTGTAGGTCTTTCTCTTTCAGCACTTTGAATATATCATGATACCACCTTCTGGCTTGTAGAGTTTCTGCTGAAAAATCAGCTGGTAGCCTTATGGGGTTTCCCTTGTAGGTAATTTGATGCTTTCCTCTCATTGCTTTTAAGATTCTCTCTTTGTCTTTGATCTTTGACATTTTAATTATTATGTGTCTTGCTGAGGACCTCTTCATCTTGTTTGGGGCTATCTATGCTTCCTGGACATGGAAGACTGTTTCCTTCCCCAGGTTAGGGGATTTTTTCAGCTATTATTTCTTCAAGTAAGTTTTCCATCCCTTTCTTTGTCTCTTCTTCTGGGACTCTGGGATGTGAGTTAGGATGTTTGATGTTGTCCTACAGCTTTCCTAGTCTATCCTCATTTCTTTTAATTCTTTTTTCTTTCTGCTGTTCAGCTTGAGTGCTTTCCATTACTTTTTATTCCAAATCACTGAACTGTACTTCTCCATCCTCTGATCTGCTATTGATTCCCTCTAGTGTATTTTTCATTATATTTCTTGTATTCTCCATCTCTAATTGTTCCTTTTTTTATATTTTCTATCTCTTTGTAGTGGTTCTCAGTGAGTTCATCCACTCTTCTCTCAAGTCTGGTGAGTATCTTTATAACTACTACTTTAAACTCTTTGTCATGTAGCTCGCTTAACTCTGTTTCATTTAGTTCTTTTTCTGAAGTTTTGTCATTTTTTTGTTTGTTTCAAGCATAGTCCCCTGTTTCTTCAATATGTTTGATTTTTCTGTGTTTGTTTCTATAGGTTAGACAAGTGTTACCTTTGTTCTTCTTGAAGGTATTGCTTTATGTAGGAATGTCTTTGGTAGACTGTGTGTGCTGGGCAGTTTCGGCTGGCTGGCTGGAGGTCAGGTGGGCGTAGGCCAGGGTGTCTGGTGCTGGAGCTCCCAGAGCGTGGGATGGGGGTCTCCTGTGTGTACTTGCCAGCGGGGGCCATGCTGGCAGGGTGGCCAGTGTAAAAGGGGAACAGCTCAGAGTGCTCTCATGTGGGCAATGAGCTGGGGTCTCTCTGGCAGTGTGACTGGGAGCAGATGGGCACAATCTGGGCATCTCCCAGGTGGACATTAGCCAGGATCACACTAATAGGGCAGTGGGGAGTGGATGGGTAAAATCCAGGGGTCTCCCTGTCACTAGGCTAGGTTCATGCAAACAGGACAGCCAAGAATGGTTGGGCAGAGGCAGAGTGAATTCACGTGACTGCTGCATGGGGACCAACTTGGTGAGACTGTTGGATCTTTGAGAAGTGTGTGTTGGTGTGGGTAAGGGCTGGGAGGCCACCTGCATCACTCCTGGGACTGGTGTGTTTACCCTGACCCTTCTCTGTCCACACTAACAATGTGTGGTGGGGACATAAACAATGTAACTCACCCTGTTCCTGTTCCCACTGTCAGTGTTTGGGGGGAGTGTAAAGAATGTTGTTCACCTTGTTCCTGTTTGTGCTAGCTGTGTCTTTGGGGGACATAAATAATGGCACTTACTATCATTCCATCTGTGCTAGCAGTGTCTGGGGGAACACACACAGTGGTGCTCACTAACACCTCTGGGCCTGGAGAATTCCAGCCACTCCCCTTCCACTTGGTGGGTGCCTGAGTTCGCTTCCATGACTCTCTAGCTCATGGCTTTTTTTATGTGCCCCGGGGCAGGCATGTCTTCTCTCAGGTAGCTCAGTGATGTCTCTCTCTATTGCAGGCCCATGCTACAGGTAGGGCTCCCTCTGTTACTGTGTCTCTGTCTCTCCTGGTGTTTTCTCATGTGGTCTTTTTATCCCCTGTTGTGCTCACTCAAGCCTCAGTTTTTCCTCAGAATGAATTGCTGTGTGTGTAGGTATAGATTCAGTGTGAGCCTAGGAGGAGGCAGGTTCAGATTTCTTCTGTGTGGCCATTGTAGATTTGTCTTTAATCTACAGACTTTTAGAACCACAGAGGACAATATTATATTTTTTGCTTCAGCTATCAAACATAGTTAGAAAATTCGAGAGAAAGTCTAGTATTTTCCTCATAATGTGGTCTATCACCCATAATAATCTTATATGCTTTTATTTTCAACTTATCTATGTAAACTCTTATAGTTGTGACTTTTTATAAGTGATGTTTCCCCTCCCCTAACAAAAATGTAATTAAAAAAAAATGAGGGTAGTATATTTCATTTACATTCATTGTTATAATCTGGTACTTTTCTCCACTTTTGTAATTTTTAATATTTTCTTGATTCTATGTATGTTTTTCTTTTGCATGTTATTTTTGAGAAAATAATATTTCTGCTGTTTTTATCTTTGAGTCTATATTACATCACTTTAAGTCTATGTCACATCACTTTTGCCTACATTTAGCAGATAAGTATCACATTTTTACCTTTCAACTTTCAAGATTTGGCAAATTTCTGTAACTATTTTTTCTGAATAGTAGGTTTTTTTGCTTTGTAAAATTATATATGCCTTTCAGTTGTTTTCATAATATAAAAATGATTTGGAATATAATAGCTTTTTTCCCCCAGAAGATCATACCATTTAACAGATGAGAATTATGTGGTCACTATAATTTTATAGATATTGAAAAATATATGCACTATATACCCATATGCAGAAAAATAGTTTAATTCTTAAAAGTCAAGTCACACTGATGGGAATCATATATTTCTTTATACTCTCATTTTTCTACTGCTCTTTATAATGTATCATATTTATTTTTGTTTCCAGCAATATTAAATCAATGTCTCCTTAGCTAAGACTATATCTTATTCTTGGTGAGTCTTTCCAAGGGCTTAGAGTCTTTTTTTTGGCTCATTAAAAAAATTTCCTTTCTTTTAAACAAAAAGAATTCATAAAATTTAAGCGAAGAGATTAAAAAATAAATAGAATTGTAGGATGCAGGCAAAGATGTGCAGAACTGCTCAAGATTCCTGGAGGGTTCTGGCTCTAGAAGGAAACCCTGGATGTAGCTGCAGTTTGCTGCCATCTGGTGGGTATTTGTCCATTCTAAATGTAAAGTGCAGATTCTGGGTACTCTGGTAGCATGGAACTTCCAGAACAATGGCTAAGAATTCAAAGTATTTTCTGGTTGCAGGTTCCCTCACTATCTGAAAATAGAGCATTCTTGTGAAAACCTTTCTAAGCCAAAATGGCATAAAATGAAGAAGTAATTGCCATTAATATGGAAAATTATTTTAGCATTTCCAGACCCAAAAAACCTTTCTTAGGCTTTTCTGATAACTTAGGACGTATCTTGCTAATGGATGCACAAAATAAATTGAAATAAAGTAAATATGCTCACAGGCACAGTTCAGTGCTCTTGTGGCTTGATTCTGAGAAGCTGAGTGTAGTTCCTAGGGAAGGAGCAAGCATGCTACCTCTACAAGGGCTCAATGCAAAACACACACTGAACACTAGTTTTGCTTTTTGCCTTTTGTTTCCATAAAAGCTGAAGTCCTCTTCAGATCTACTTCAGTTAGTGAAGGAGAAACAGGTGTTTATGTAAGTCTTTCATGAAGTGACATAATGTGAACTTTCTAAAACGGGGGAATGCCTAAACTTGGTTTCCATCCCTATCATATTGTCCTGAGCAGGGGAGATTTACTGGTAATAACTAAAAATGTGCAGTGCCACCCTATATCTCCATGTTTCCTGAGATAAAGTCTCCGCCACTGTCAGTCCTGTTTTCCCTTCCCTCTCTTGTTTTTTTCCCTCCCCCCAAAAAGTTCACTTAATATCTCATCTTTTATTTCAGAAAACTGATGTGCAGAAAATGAAAAACATTTGTCTATTATTATGTCTGAATTTGTCTTATGTAACTGAGTTCCAACTTCCCAGAAGTGTTTAACCAGGTGCAGCTTGTGGTATTGGCCGCAGGCCTCTAAGCAAAGAGGCCTCGCTAAAAGATAATCAGAGCTGTCTTATTATCAAGAACAACTTTGGCCAGAGAGTCTAAGGATTTCATTTGGGAAACTATTGCTTTAGCAGTGGATTCTGCAATACTTTGATAAGAGTTAAGGAGAAGTTCCCCATCATAGACTTGTCAATGGAGAAGTGATCTATGAAAGAAAGCTAATTTTGAATCATGAAGGATGCCACAGGAAAATTATAAGCCAATATCACTGAAAAACATAGGTGCAAAAATCCACAAAAAAATATTAGTAATGGAAATTCAACAACACATTGAAGGATCATACACTATCAAGTGGGATTTATTCCAGGGATGCAAAGATGGTGCAACATCTGCAAGCCATTCAATTTGGAACACTAAATTAATAAAATGGAGGATTAAAAATCATATGGTCTTCTCAATAGAGGCAGAAAAACATTTGACAAAATTCATAAAATATTTGGATAAAATTCCATTTATGATAAAAAAAGCCCTCAACAAAATAGGTTTGGAAGAACATAACTCAAAATAATTAAGGCTATCTATAACAAGCTCACAGCTAATTTTATACTCAATGGTATAAAGCTGATAACATTTCCTCCAAATCTGGAACAAGAGAAGATTCTCACTCTCACTACATTTATTGAACATAGTTTTGGAAGTCCTAGCAAGAAAGATTAGGCAAGAAAAAGAAATAAAAGTCTTGCAAATCAGAAAGGAAGAAGTAAACTTCAATATTTGCAACCCTAAAGACTCTGCCAAAAAATCTGTTAGAACTAATAAACTGACTAACATTGCAGGAAACAAAATCAATATGCAAATACCAACTTTATATGTATATACCAATAATGAACTATCAGAAAAAGAAATAATGAAAACAAACCTATTTACAGTTGCATCAAAAAGAATAAAATACCTAGGGAGAAATTTAACCAAGGAGGTGAAAGACCTGTATTCTGAAAACTGTAAGACATTGATGGAAGAAATTAAAAATGGAAAGATATTATGTGCTAGTGGACTGGAAGAATTAATGTTACATTGTCCATACTATGTCAGTTGATCTACAGATTAAATGAAATCCCTACCAAAATACAATGGCATTTTTCACATGAATAGAAGAAAGCTGGAAGCATCATGGCCCTTGATTTCAAAATATATTACAAAACTAAAGTAATCCAAACAGTATGACATTGGCATTAAAAACAGACACAAAGGAACAGAATAGAGAGCCCAGACATAAACTCAATTAATTTATAATAAAGTAACCCAAAATATACAATATGAAAGGCCAATCTCTTCAATAAATGATGTTGGGAAAACTGGATAGCCACATGCAAAAGTCTGAAACTGTACCACTATCTTACAGCATACATAAAAATTAACTCAATATGGATTAGACTTGAACATAAGACCTGAAACCATAAAACTCCTAGAAGAAAACATAAACAGTAAACAGCTTGACATAGGTCTTAGTGATGATTTTTTGTATTTGATACCAAAAACAAAGGCATTAGAAGTAAAAATAAGTGGGACTACATGAAACTAAAAAGCTTCTGCATATCAAGGAAACTATCAGTAAAATGAAAAGTCAGCCTATTGAGTGGGAGAAAATATTTGCAAATGATATGTCCAGTAAAAGGCTAATCTTCAAAATACATAAAGAATTAGAAATTGGGCACAGGCTCTAAATAGGCATTTTCCAAAAAAGATACACAGATGGCCAACAGGTGCATGAAAAGGTACTCAACATCATTAATCATCAGGGAACGCAAATCAAAACCACAATCAAATATTACCTCGTGGCTCTTTTCAAAAAGACAAGAAATAACAAGTGTTGGTGAGGATGTGGAGAAAATGGAACTCTTGTACACTGCTGGTGGTATGCAAATAGGTGCAGCCATGATGGAAAGCAGTATGGAGTTTTCTCAAAAAAACTAAAAACAGAAATACCATGACCCAGCAATTCCACTTCTGGGAATTTACCCAAAGAAGACAACATCACTAATCTAAGAAGATATATGCACCCCTCCATGTTCACTGTAGTGTCATTTAGAAAGTCAAGATATGGAAACAACCTAACTGTCCATAAACAGATGAGTGGGTAACGAAATATGGCATATACGTGTGTGTAAACACACAATAGAATATTATTCATTCATTTAAAAAATGAAATCTTCTCATTTGTGACAATATGGAGGACCTTGAGGGTATTATGCTAAGTGACATAAGTCAGACAAAGACAAATCCTGTACAATATCACTTATATATAGAATCTTAAAACAATAACAACAAGAATCAACCAAACAAACAAAAAACCAAGCTTAAAGATTCAAATAATAGATTGGTGGTTGCCAGAAGCAAAGTGTTGGTTGTGGGTGAAATGGGTGAAGGTGGTCAAAAGTTACAAACTTCCAGTTATAAAATAAGTAAGTCTTGGGGATGTAATATACAGCACGGTGACTATAGTTTGTGTATAGTATAGTGACTATATTGTATATAATATATTATATTATAGTGACTATAGTTAGTATATGGTATAGTGGCTACATATTTTATATTTATAAGTTACTAAGAGAAAAGATGCTAAAATTTCACATTTTAAGAAAAAAATTGTTACTATGTATGGTGTGGATGTTAACTAGATTTATTGTGGTGATCATTTGGAATATGTACAAATATTGAATCATGTTGTACACCTAAAACTAATATAATGTTATATGTGAACTAGACCTCATTAAAAAAAAAGCTGGTTATAAGAAATGAAAAAAATAAAAATCTGATCAAAAGCACTATAATTATAATTCTGTGATTGGACTGAAAATGATTTATGCTGGATACCTCCAAGGTGGAAAAGACTTGTGCGATGTCAGTAAAATAAGATCCCATGTGTTAGCTGTTGGATTAATTCTTGCAGATATGGGACATATAATGTCATGTTTTCTCTTGTCAAGGTGTTGGCTTCTACATGGTCCTAGAGCTTTTTAAAGGACTTTGATAAATTCCCAGTTAAATAAATTGATGTTTTCAGCTAAAAGAAAAAGTTTACCCAATTATTCATTTCCTTTTAATAAAATCATAAATACATACCTCTGCCATACCTAATAGTGGACTGAGTGTACAGTCCTCCTTGATTCTGGGCTTAGCCATGTAACTTGTTTTGAACAATAAAATGAGAAACAGACATGACATGAATTTGAATGTTGAGTTGGTTTTCTTGACAATTGTGATCCTCCAAGAAAACATGTCCCAAGCAACTGCTGCTCTTTCTTAAGGCTATGCTCCAGAATGAAATGTGGACTGGACTTGAACCCACTCCCAGGCAGGACCTTTACTCTTAGAACATGGAGCCTGAAGTAAAGCTGCCCAACCACATTTCTTCTAGATGAGACAACAGCAATCAACCTGAGAACTCAAACATGAGGACAAATGCTTACTATTGTAAAGTAATGAATTTTTGGATAAATTTGTTATATAGCATTATTGTGGTAATAGCTGACTAATACAAGTGGTAAGTAATTTTTCTTTTATTTCCTGTAGTTGAAGTCATAATTTTGATAGGAAGGAATAAACACTCTTTTGCCAAGACCGAGGGTTCACTGAGGAAAGTAAGAAACATGAAGGGACTAGGAAAAAGTCAACCAGAGGGTTCCTTAGAGAAAACCAGTAGAGAATTCGGGGTCAAGTGATTGCCTCTCCAGAGACAAAGAGGTCTGCTTATTTCTCCAGTGAATGTGGATGATGCCAATGGATCATGACAATGAAATTCTCCAAAATAGTGCTCATCTTTTATTTGTTATCTTTTGTTTTTGGTAATTAGACATTACTGTATAGAATGCTTGCAAATAGGTGACTATAAGGTTTCCAATAGGTAGAGCTTTCTTGGATATATGGAGGAGGAGAGTCCTCCCAATTAAATAATTTTAACACCCTCTAAAGAAATCAAGCCTGATTTATCTGATGGATTTCTGAAGAAAAGCTATTCCAATACAATTGTGCTATGGAGATAATGTGTACTTTTGGAGGGGGATGGATATACCTTTAAATCTTGGCAAATGAAACAGGGAAATATTATAAAAGTAAAGATTTCAGAAAGTAAAGAAAAATATCAGCTAATTAACAGTCTTAAATATACAAATTCCCTTTTGCTCTGCAACATAACCTAACTATAGACATGGCAGCAGAGAGTGAAGGTTGTCAGGGCTAAAATACTTATCACAGCCAGGTTCTAATATGAGAGAAGGTGTGCATGTTTACAAGGTTTCCACTCTTAACTTCTGGGAAGATGATGGTAGGTAGCAGTTACTGAGTCTTTCCAAGTAGCCACATTAAAACAGACAGAACATCTAGAGAGCAAAACCAAATCTCATGGACAATATTACAACAAATTTGGATGACAAAGTATGACTATGAGTCTCCAGGTGCAAGCAGATGGGAACAAGCCACCAACTGCCTCAATACTCTAAATGTTATTTGCCTCTTCATAAAAGCATATGAAGAAATGGGATTTCTAATAGGTATGAAAAAGGAAAAACTCAAAATAGCCCATAGATATTCGCTGGGAAGTGTGGCAGACCACTCGCAGAACAGTAGCTGAAACTGGGAGAAGTTTCCCCAGTCTAACGGAGTGTACGCCAGGGACCCATGGAAAGGCCCACAAGGGCTGTGGCAGTCTAGCCAATGTCTGCTTTCCAAAGGGACCAGGGGCTCCATTTCAGGACATAGCCTGACGTTGAGAGGAAACGAGCCCAACCATGGCACTCGCTTTGGCCAGTGGGATACAAGCTTGAGAAGTGCTGGTGTATTTCTGCTTTCACTTTTCCTTCTCAACTGTCACTGTGAGTAAACGCCCGGGTCGCCTGCTGGAAGAGAGGACACAGGCAGAGACAAGCTGTCTGACGTCCCAGAGAGGCCATCCTCAACCAGCCAACAATCAGGACTATTCAGTCAAGAGCAGCAGAATCGCCTAGTTGACGACCTCAGAGACCTCAGTCACCTGAGGTTATATGACACTAGGTTTTGTGGTTCCTCTCTATACTTTTGCAATAGCGAGCCTGTAAGTAAGTATGCTAAAGAAAATTTTATTTAAACGTTTCATCTTATGTATTATATTGTCTTTGTTAACTGAAATCCAGCGTATGGTATACATACTAAGAATGGCTACAGTTCTACATGTTTATTTCTTGCAAGCCCATTACTTTTTTATTACTTCTTGCATCTCAGTGAAATAAGCACATTCTGATACCTGGACCTTCAAACTTATGCTCTAGCTAGAATCACAGTCTCCAGTCCACCAGAGATGAAAAGGCCTGAGATAACAATTGTCACAGATTCAAATAGACTTACTTATAAGTAGACTTGCTTACAAATTTTAACTCTGAATGCACTGGTAACATGGTCTGTAATATATTTTATGGTATAATACACAAAATAGAAATCATCCAGCAGAGGGTAAGATCCAGTCAGAATATAGGGACAATGAACAAATAGAACTTGACTCTGGCTGTCATGTAAAGGCATCAATAGATACATTCAGTGTGACTGTTGAAGGCAGAAATTCAACTGGGGAAATTATGTAAAATGTATTATCTTAACCTTAAAATAAATTTTTCTAACAAGAAGTCACGTCCAAAGACACCCAGACATAGTCCATGCTGAGAATTAGAGTATATATAATCTTTTCTTTTTGTTTCTCCCTGTGTGGCCCTCATGGGATAGACCTGGAGCCTGCCATTGTTATCATCCCATTTCCATCCAATCCATCCTATAATTACCTGAAATGGTTGCAGTAGAGCTAACTAAGGGCACTAGGATTCCCCCAGTCATCAGGGACTACTACGATTCTCTGTTGACTTTATCTTTGCCTTACTTAAGTTTCTGTTTTGCCTCTCTTGCTCATTGGAAGGCCTGTAAGATAAACCTGAGCGCATGAGAGGCATGCTCCTGCCCTGTGACTCTGCAGATTCAGCGGCACTTTCTTTTCGGTTTCTGTAAAGAAATGCTCATAGGGTTGGAAGAAGCCTCACTAGGTCACCTCTTTCTTCCTCTTTTCTCTAGAAAAGGAAAAATGGCAGGGAATTTTCAGGCAAAAATACTTCTTAGGAAATGAAAAGGACACTCTTAATTTAAGAATAGGATATTACTAATCAATGAGGAGAACCTAAAACTGAGAATACAACTATGTATTCCAAAACTAGATTTTAATATCTTGTGCAGTATTTTGTTTTAAAATATGCTTAATTTTGACATTGTCTTTAATTTTCTATTCCTTCATACAGTTTTACAAACTTCCTTGCATTTCTAGAATTGCACACAACAACTTTTGTACCCTTGCACCTACCATTAGAAAATTGCTCACAAGAAGTAAAGAAAGAAATATTCAGGTAAGAGATAAGGTAAATTATGTGTTTATCAGTCAAATAATTAGTCATTCACAAGTATTTCTGTGTGCCTTAATGGATAAATATTATTTTGTGAGTGATAAAATTAATTGTCACAAATTAAAAAAAAACAGTTAGTATGCAACTTAAAAAATAATATCCGTTTTCCTAAAGGGCAAATCACATCTTACTGGTTGTTTCATAATAAACTGAAGGTAGGCAAAGAAGAAAATGTAATGCACTTGTACCTTGGGAAGAAACTCATTTCTAACAACTATGTGTTCCCTTATTCTGGTTGGCTTACAGTAAGTGCCCATAGAATTTAGTGACTTAATGAATGATTGGATGAATACACATTATTCTTGAAAAAAATGAGTATTTCTTGGTTACTGAATACTGGTTGATACATTTTCAGACAGTATAATGTAATTTGGTTAATAACATTGGGAACTATATGTAAAACAGAGTTTTCTGCTAAAATACTGCCAGATATCCAGTTGTGCAATGTGAATTTGATAGTTTTGCCAAGGCCTTCTTACTTTCTCTAAAAATCTCTAGGTCTCTTTCCGGTTTTATTACCCACTTACATCTGATACCTGAAATTCCACTGTTAAATCTTCATTCTTTTAGCCATAGTTTTACAACAATATTTAAGTGCAAACATCTTATGGAAATTAACATGGGCAGCTAGTGCTTTTCTCAAAGATAAATTTATTTAAGATATTTCAGTGATTTCAATTTGTAATGGGAGTGGTGGGGTAAAGAAGAGGTCTAAGAGTCATATTACTGAATTGCTATGAGATTTTTCCTCAGAACTAAATTGCTCGATTTTCTAGAAAAGTTAGTTTGGGTGGACAGGAGAAAGATCAGCTGATGAAGATGATGAGAGCATTAGGAGCTGAGGGTTTGGATGGAGGAGTGGTCACCTGCCCGAGCAGAATATGGTGACTGCCATACATGCCAAGTCAGCAACCAATACTTTTTAGATAATTTGCTGCTTTTGACAGCCACACAATCTCTCCCCTCTTTGGGTAATTTAAACAACAATGGATTGTAAGTCAGAACAAAAGAAAGAAATAGCTATGTCACTTTACTGGAGAGAACAGAAGGTTCCCAAAGTTACATGACAAACAAATTCAGAATACTTAGCTGTGTCACAGATTCAAAGTTATCATTTTGAATATTTTAGTATATTTATGGATATTTCTGTACATGTAGACACATTAAAATTAGTATTTAAAATGGATATTTTTCTCTCTTATTGTAAAATTTTAGTCAAACGTTTTTAAGTTTCCTTTTGTTTTCACTTGCTGTATCAAGTGAAATATCAAATTGGCTTCTTGAAGGCTTTGTGCAGAGATTGGTTTACTCCATGGGTTTCTCCTTCTAGCATGCCTTAGCTTTGTCCACTTAAACTGAAGATACATTAACTTTCAAGGTTTTAAGTTTGGATAGCCAACTAAATCTCTTGCTAACCTATTTCAAACTCTCACAAGCTATTTAGTTCTTGACTCATATTAATGCTGAATGTCTATTCATGAAATTTTAAATTGCTGTAATATAATCCCTCCATTGTAAAATAGAAGCATTTATAGAGGATACATTTGAAAATGCAAATTAAAGATGAGAAGAAATGATTATACATATTTCTAAACATTCAGATATATTAAACTTACAATGTAAATAGATTGAGAAGTTAAACAGCCATAAAGATATAATGCGTTATGCATGTAAGTCACATATGTTATAATGGAAGGGGCACTCACTTGGAGGGTCATATTAGGAAACTCTGTTAGGTGACGTGTTGTGTGCTGATGGGCAATTACAATATATCTCAGATTCAGTTCCTATAAAGGGCTGCAGCAACTCATACTTAACACAATTGGATGGCAAAAAGGAGATGATAGCATAAATGTCAGTATCTTCTACAAGAGAAAAAGGATCTTTTATACCAGGAAATAGACATAAAATTCCATTTTTAACCTTGTCTTGTACCTCTTAGCAGGTCCTTGCCATGGGTGACAAGGGAGCAGGCAACCACTTAGATGTAACTGACTTCATTCTTGTAGGCTTCAGGGTCCATCCAGAACTCCATATTCTTCTTTTCCTCCTATTCCTACTGGTCTATGGCGTGGTCCTTTTGGGGAACATTAGTATGATGGCAATCATTGTGACTGACTCCCAGCTGAACACACCAATGTATTTCTTTCGAGGCAATCTCTCCTTCATTGACCTATGCTATTCCACTGTTATTACACCTACAGCCATGGGCAACTTTCTTTCTGAGAGAAAGACTGTCTCCTTTGCAGGGTGTATTGTCCAGCTCTTTCTTTTTGCACTTTTATTTGTAACAGAGGGGTTTGTCCTGGTAGCCATGGCTAATACCGATTAATTGCCATCTGCAATCCTCTTCTTTACAGTGTCCACATGTCAAGACACCTTTGCACTCAGCTGGTTGCTGGTTCCTATCTCTTTGGCTGGGTCAGTCCATCCTCCAAGTCAGTGTGACATTCTCAGTGCCCTTCTGTGCCTCCCAAGTCACTGATCACTTCTACTATGACTCTTAGCAAATTGAGAAGATTTCCTGTTCTAATCTCTTTGTCAACAAGATGGTTAATCTTAGTTTGGCTGCCTTCATTATTTTGCCCACAATAGTTGTTATTGTAGTGTCTTACATGTATATTGTGACCACAGTCTTGAAGATTCCTTTCAGGGAGGGGAGGAAGAAAGACTCCACTTGCAGCTCCCACCTGGGGGTTGTAAGTTTGCTCTATGGAACTGTCTCCTTTGTCTATCTCACACCTCCAAGCAACCCTGAACTTTGTAAAGTGGCTTCAGTATTTTATGTATTGGTCACACCCATGTTAAACCCTCTGATTTACTCTCTAAGAAACAAGGATGTCAAACAAGCTTTGGGAAAAATTCTACAGAATAAAAAGGCTTTACTCTAATTTTCTTTCTTGTGATTTCCTCATTAATGGGCTGAATCATTGTTTCGTCCTGATTTCCTTTCACTATGGGTCCATCTTGAGTCATTTAAGATCCTTTAAGTTGGCCTTCCCACCAATGAATTATTTTCATTGGAGGAGTTCTACCAAGCCATCATTCACTCTTCCTTAAGAGCAGTGTTTTATCTTCAGCATAAATAAAATTTGCAGCCATTCTTAAGAATTGTTATATACTTAAGTATATGAATAGAAATATACTTCTCACTCTTTCTAGGTGTAAGTTTATGATAGAGAGGGAAAGAAGGACTCAATATTAATTTTTTTCCTCTAGGTCTATTGAGATGGTGGGCAGAAAAATTATTTTGGTAAGATGTTAACCTCAGAATGTGTGATTTCTTATAATTAGAGGAAGGATAATTTCTGGGTTTTAATATTTAATTCTTTTATAAAATTTATTTAAAATGACTTGATTTTGGACCCAGCATTCTTTATAAATATTATGGTACAAGATTTTTTTGTGTTTGCTTGTGCCATGATGAGTTCATCAGAACAATTCAATACATCATTGGTGTTTAATTGTATCTTATTATCATTCATTTATACTGATTGCTATTGATTTATAATTGTATCAAAGATATGGAGAAAGATATTCTGTATTCAATGTTCTAAAAACGTGGGTACCCGAGAGATCCAGTAAGATGGCAGTGTGAGCAGGGCAGCGGAAATCTCCTCCCCAAACCATATATATCTATGAAAATACAGCAAATACAACTATTCCTAAAAGAGAGAACAAAATATACAGGACAGTGCCCAGCCTGCATCTGCACCTGAGAGGAACCGCCACCCCACGAGGAGGGTAAGATACGGAGCCATGTCCCGGCGGGACCTGAGCACTCCTCCACTGCAGCACACCAGCGGGAGGAGAGGATTCAGAGCCAGAAGGGAGTGGAAGTACAGGCCCACGAAATAACCAGCCCTGGTGATCTGCACCGGGAGCACTGACACACATTGCACGGTGTATCGGATATTGGAGAGGCAGAAAGTGCAGGTTTTGAGCTGGGAATGCACCTGGGTCCTTGCAGCAGGATCCCCGGGACAAAAGAAAAGCGCGTGCTTTTTTTTGGTGGTCTTAAAGAGGCAAGGGCACAGGATTGTCCCAGGACAGTTGGCCCAGTAGGCTGGGACTCCTGAGGAATTTCGGACCCCTTGGCTGGCGACTGGGAAAAAGTAGCTGCCCTGAAACCTCACACAGAGAACAACAGCCTCCCATTCGTTCCCACCCTGGCCAGAACTACAAACAGCCATGTGGAGCTGTGCGGCCATGGCTGTGGAATAGTGAAGCAACAGCACCACCTACAGCATCCTTACAGAATCTACTCCCAGTAGGCGTTTTTTTCTCTTTCTTTTCTTTTCTTTCTTTTAATTATTTCTCTTTTTTCTCTTTTCTTTCTCTTCCTTCTTTTTTTTAAAGTCTTAAAGAGCCCTTCTGACATACGTGGCACCTACCAGCGACCACTTCTATCGCCATGAAAAGACAGAGGAATACGGTACAGACAAAGCTAACCCAGACCCAGACAACACCAGAGAGAAGACTGAAGGGATGGAAATGCACAATCTTCCTGAAAAATAATTCAGAATAAAAGTCATAACCATGCTGATGGATCTACAGAGAAATATGCAAGAGCTGAGGGAGGAAGTGAGGGAAGTCAGGAAAGACAATGCAGAAATGAGAAAAGCCATCGATGGGCTTAGCAGCAGACTGGATGAGATGCAAAAGACTGTTAAGGGAATAGAAATCAGAGAACAGGAATACAGAGCAGCTGAGGCAGAGAGAGATAAAAGGATTTCTAGGAATGAAAGAATATTAAGAGAACTGTGTGACCAATCCAAACAGAACAATATTCACATTATACGAGTACCAGAGTAGGAAGAGAGAAAAAAAGGGATAGAAAGTGTCTTTGAAGAAATAATTGCTGAAAACTTCCCCATGCTGAGGAAGGAAATAGTTTCACAGTCCACGGAAGCCCACAGATCTCCCAACACAAGGGACCCAAGGAAGACAACACCAAGACACATAATAATTAAGATGGCAAAGATCAAAGATAAAGACAGGGTATTAAAGGCAGCTAGAGAGAGAAAAAAGATCACCTACAAAGGAAAACCCATCAGACTATCATCAGACTTCTCAACAGAAACCATAAAGGCCAGAAGAGAATGGCATGATATATTTAACATAATGAAACAGAAGGGTCTCGAACCAAGAATATTGTATCCAGCACGATTATTATTTAAATATGACAGAGGGATTAAACAATTTCCAGACAAGCGAAAGCTGAGAGAATTTGCCTCCCGTAAACCACCTCTACAGGACATCTTAAAGGAACTGCTCTAGAGGGAAGGACTCTTAAGGCTAAAAAGATGTCATCAGAGAAAATAAAATCATAGCAAAGAAAGCAGACCATCCAAATACTAACTAAAGGCAAACAATGAAACACCTAGTATATAAAGAATGGAGGAGGAAGAATAAGAAGGGAGAGAAATAAAGAAACATCAGACTGTGCTTACAATAACTTAACAAGAAAGTTAAGTTAGATTGTTAGATAGTAAAGAAGCAACTCTTGAACCTTTGGTAACCACGAATCTAAAGCCAATAATGGCAATAAGTACATATCTATCGATAACCACCCTAAATGTAAATGGACTGAATGCACCAATCAAAAGACACAGAGTAAGAGAATGGATAAAAAAGCAAGACCCATTTATATGCTGCCCACAAGAAACTCACCTCAAACCAAAGATATCCCCCAGACTAAAAGTGAAGGGATGGAAAAAGATATTTCATGCAAACAACAAGGAGAAAAAGCAGGTGTTGCAGTACTTGTATCAGACAAAATAGACTTCAAAACTAAGAAAGTAGCAAGAGATAAAGAAGGACATTACATAGTGATAAGGGGTCAATCTAACAAGAGGATATAACCATTATAAATAGATATGCACCCAATACGGGAGAGCCAGCATATGTGAAACAAATACTAATAAAATTAAAGGAGGAAATAGACAGCAATGCATTCATTTTAGGTGACTTCAACACACCACTCACTCCAAAGGACAGATCAAAGAAACAGAAAATAAGTAAAGACACAGAGGCACTGAACAACACACTAGAACAGATGGACCTAACAGACATCTACAGAACTCTACATCCAAAAGCAGCAGGATCCACATTCTTCTCAAGTGCACATGGAACATTTTCCAGAATAGACCACATACTAGGCCACAAAAAGAACCTCAGTAATTTCAAAAATATTAAATTTCTACCAACGAACTTCTCAGATCATAAAGGTATAAAACTAGAAAAAATTTTAGAAATAAATAAAAAAGGCTCACAAATATAATGGAGATGTAAGAACATTCCCCTAATTAATCGATGGGTTAATTGCTAAATCAAAACAGAAATCAAAGAATATATGGAGACTAATGACAACAACAACACAAAGCCACAACTTCTGTGGGATACACCAAGGGCAGTTCTAAGAGGAAAGTATATTGCAATCCAGGCCTATTTAAAGAAGGAAGAACATTCCCAAATGAATAGTCTAAAGACACAATTACTGAAACTGGAAAAAGAAGAACAAATGAGACCCAAAGTCACCAGAAGGAGGGACATAATAAATATCAGAGAAGAAATAAATAAAATTGAGAAGAATAAAACAGTAGAAAAAATCAATGAAACCAAGAGCTGGTTCTTTGAAAAAATAAACAAAATAGGTAAACCCTTAGCCAGACTCATTAAGAGAAAAACAGAATCTACACACACAAACAGAATCAGAAATGAGAAAGGAAAAATAATGACGGATCCCACAGAAATACAAAGAATTATAAGAGAATATTATGAGAATCTATATGCTAACACGCTGGAAAACCTAGAAGAAATGGACAACTTCTTAGGAAAACACAACCTTCCAAAACTGACCAAACAAGAAACAGAAAAACTAAACAGACCAATCACCAGCAATGAAATTGAAGCAGTAATAAAAAAACTACCCAAGAACAAAACCCCCGGACCAGATGGATTCACCTCTGAATTCTACCAGACATGCAGCGAAGAAATAACACCCATTCTCCTTAAAGTTTTCCAAAAAGTAGAAGAGGAGGGAATACTTCCAAACTCATTCTATGAAGCCAGCATCACTCTAATACCAAAACCTGGAAAAGACCTCACCAAAAAAGAAAATTACAGACCAATATCCCTGATGAACGTAGATGCAAAAATACTCAACAAAATATTAGCAAACCGAATTCAAAAATACGTCAAGAGGATCATACACCATGATCAAGTGGGATTCATCCCAGGGACGCAAGGATGGTACAACATTCGAAAATCCATCAACATCATCCACCACATCAATAAAAAGAAGAACAAAAACCACATGATTATCTCCATAGACGCTGAAAAAGCATTTGACAAAATTCAGCATCCATTCCTGATTAAAATTCTCAACAAAATGGGTATAGAGTGCAAGTACCTCAACATCATAAAGGATATATGACAAACCGACAGCTAACATCATACTTACAAGCGAGAAGCTGAAAGCTTTTCATCTAAGATTGGGAACAACACAGGGATGCCCACTCTCTCCACTGTTATTCAACATAGTTACTGGAGGTCCTAGCCAAGGCAATCAGACAAAACAAAGAAATACAAGGCATCCAGATTGGTAAAGAAGAAGTCAAATTTTCACTATTTGCAGATGACATGATATTGTACATAAAAAACCCTAAAGACTCCACTCCAAAACTACTAGAATTAATATCTGAATTCAGCGAAGTTGCAGGATACAAAATTAACACACAGAAATCTGTTGCTTTCCTATACAGTAACGATGAACTAATAGAAAGAGAAATCAGAAGAACAATTCCATTCACAATTGCATCAAAAAGAATAAAATACCTGGGAATAAACGTCACGAAGGAAATGAAAACTACAAGACACTCCTAAGAGAAATTAAAGAGGACACACCAGCAAATGGAAATGCATCCCATGCTCTTGGCTAGGAAGAATAAATATTGTCATAATGGCTATACTACCTAAAGCAATCTACAGATTCAATGCAATCCCTATCAAAATACCAACAGCTTTCTTCGATGAACTGGAACAAATAATTCTAAAATTCATATAGAACCACAAAAGACCCTGAATAGCCAAAGCAATCCTGAGAAGGAGGAATAAAACAGGGTGGGAGGAATTACGCTCCCTGAGTTCAAGCTCTACTACAAAGCCACAGTAATCAAGACAATATGGTGTTGGCACAAAAACAGACCCACAGACCAGTGGAACAGAATAGAAAATCCAAACATTAACCCAAACATATACAGTCAATTAATATTTGATAAAGGAGCCTTGGATATACTATGGGGAGATGACAGCCTCTTCAGCAGCTGGTGTTGGCAAAACTGTACAGCTACATGTAAGAGAATGAAACTGGACTACTGTGTAACTGCATACACAAAAGTCAACTCAAAATGGATCAAAGACCTGAATGTAAGTCATGAAACCATAAAACTCTTAGAAAAAAACATTGGCAAAAATTTCTTGGACATAAACATGAACGACTTCTTTATGAACATATCTCCCCGAGCAAGGGAAACAAAATCAAAAATGAACAATTGGGACTATATCAAGCTTCAAAGCTTCTGTACAGCAAAGGACACCATCCGTAGAACAAAAAGACATCCTACAGTATGGGAGAATATATTCATAAATGACATATCTGGTAAGGGGTTGACATCCAAAATATATAAAGAACTCATGCACCTCAACAAACATAAAGTAAATAATCCAATTAAGAAATGGGCAGAGGCACGAATAGACACTTCTTCAAAGAAAAAACTCAGATGGCCAACAGGCACATGAAAAGATGCTCCACATCACTAATCATCAGAGAAATGCAGATTAAAACCACAATGAGGTATCACCTCACACCAGTGAGGATGGCCAACATCCAAAACACAAACAACAAGAAATGTTAGCGAGGATGTGGAGAAAAGGGAACCCTCCTACACTGCTGGTGGGAATGCAAATTAGTTCAACCATTGTGGAAAGCAATATGGAGGTTCCTCAAAAAACTCAAAATAGAAATACCATTTGACCCAGGAATCTCACTTCTCAGAATTTACCCTAAGAATGCAACAGCGGTTTGAAAAAGGCATATGCACCCCTATGTTTATCGCAGAACTATTTACAATAGCCAAGAAATAGAAGCAACCTAAGTTTCCATCAGTAGATGAATGGCTAAAGAAGATGTGGTACATATACACAATGGAATATTATACAACCACAAGAAGAAAACAATTCCTACCATTTGCAACAACATGGATAGAGCTAGAGAGTATTATGCTCAGTGAAATAAGCCAAGCCGAAAAAGTCAAGTATCAAATGATTTCACTCATATGTGGAGTATAAGAACAAAGAAAAAAACTGAAGGAACAAAACAGCAGCAGACTCACAGAACCCAGAACAGACTAATAGTTACCAAAAGGAAAGGGACTGGGGATGTTGGGTGGGAAGGGGGTGACAAGGAGGAAAAAGGGGCTTTACGATTAGCAGATGTAATATTGGGCGGGCACGGGGGGGGGGCTGTACGTCTCAGAGAAGACAAGTAGTGACTCTATAGCATCTCACCACACTGATGGACAGTGACTGTAATGGGGTTGGTGGGGGGGACCTGATGAAGGGGGTAGTTTAATCACCATAATATTGCACACGTAGTTGTAGATTCATGATACCAAAATAAACTATTAAAAAAATAAGTAAATAAGAACTTGTGTTCCCGAACCCAGAAAGGGAAAGCTTTTAGTATGGATGTCCTACCTTGAGGGGACAAAAATTGCATTAATTATTCAAACTACTTCCATTGGTTTGTACTGGATTATTTTATTTTCTTTGATATTTGTTATTTATATACACATAATTTTTATTTGCTTTGTATTTGTTATTTTAATTATATATGATCTTTTCGTTTTTCAAATATTTCTTTTATTGGTGGTGTACTTTCATAAGCTATCATTTTAAAAGTAATATCTTTATTGTCATGTTATAATTTTCCCAATTAGTTTGTGCTTTCAAATGCCAATTTTAGGTAATTCAAATCTCCAAATATGAAAAAAAATCAATGGAAAAATTTGCTGGAAAGACAAAGTTTTGCTCATATTGTATGTCTTTTATTTGTGTATTATGGGATATAATTGTAATATTGTTGGGAAGATGCAGAATTGAGCAGATGTGGTAAAAGATGTACTGTTTAATGTGTGTTTTCCTACTTTCATAATGTCAGAATATATCAATATAGCCAATGGATTTTGAAAAATCCCAGTGATCATAGAAATCACACAACTCCTTGGCAGAGGTTAGAAAAGGAGGGGTAGAATAGTGAGTGGTGGAGCATAGTACTCTTGTATATAATATAGTATTAACAAAAAGAGACTGCTTTTATTATTCTTACTGTAGCTCTGGGTGGAATATATTTTCCCAGCCTGGGGCAAAATACCATTGAAACTGAAATCAGTCAAAGGGAGAAATAAAGAGGAAGAAACCCATTTATTGCCTACAAGCAGTTGTCTACTTCTGCTTGCCCATGTCTCTCAAGACCCGGTACAGAAAAAGGGACCCACCCAACTCTCTGGTCCAGATATGCCCTTGCTTTCCTTAGTAATTACCTATTGATATAGAGATGGACTACTTCTCTCCATCCCTTGGAAACACCTATTATTGATATGGAGATGTGCTAAGGCCAGGTGAGATATTCTGGAAATATTGCAATTGTATGATGGCCCACTCCTCCAGAAATCTTGACTCACAGTCTACTTGCCCCCCATCTTCTGCAGTGGCCCCTGTGCAAGAAAATTGGAGCACTGTAACCAGACTAATAACATACAATAAAAACAGCAATAAAATCATGATACTCCTAAAGCTGGAGGATACAGCTAAGTTCAAAGTCCTATAAAGAATTAGTCCATAGCTTGCCCATTCTTGAGCCGGTCAGTAGTTGAATGGGTAGGGAGTTCAGATCAATCATCATACAGCAGCTGCAACCAGGGGCAGGTTCAGGCCACAGGGACTGTAGAAGAAAATAACCTTAAGGGTGATAAGATACATGTTTTAATGACACCAGCATAGGCAAATCTTGTCCATCAGGTAGGATGCATGCCAGAGAGTTGTCCTGTGATAGGACAGTGGCAGGAATGGGATCTCGCCCTGGTCTAGTGTACCAGACTTTCACCTCGCTCCCTGTTGGAGTTACAGATGAGTCAATATATAGGGCTATGGGACGTACATGCACTGGCCATAAAGATAACATAAAACTTTCCTGTAAGATGCTCTTACCTCCCCAGACCTTTGAAGTACCCTAACATGATCTTTGGGGGCCATTCTATTGTTACCCGAGGAACACACAGGAGGCCTGCTTCCAGGTCATTTACCCAAGGTACCAGAAGGGCTAGACATCTCTGGTCCATGTGTTGAAATGTCCAGGGCCAGGCCCACTCAACAGAGTGTCCAGGGTTTAACACAGCTGGGGCTGGCAGCAGGATATTGTTCTGCTGGCCATATCCTGGCTTAATAACTCCTCAATGGTTTGCACATATAGTTGTATAGGAGAGGCAGCAGTGTGTGTTAGCACAATGAGTGTTAGGTCCACAGGGTTCAAGGCTCCTTTTTGGGGGTTCTCATTCAAATGTCATAGCACTGTTCATAAATGAACTGACTAGCCCCTTGGACTATTGGTGTCCTATCAGATAGTACTGGTGTCAAGCCAAATTTCAACAAACCATTGTTCCTCTCTATCATGCCTGCCCTGGTAGGGTTATATGCTACATGAAACTTCCACTTTATTTCTAATTGCTGCACCCGTTCTTGTAATGCATGTCCAGTAAAGTGGGTGCCTTCATCACTCTCAATCACCTGTGCCTGGTGCCTGGCCATAGTCTGCAAAGAGATGCTCTAGGCCCCTTTTGGTGGTTTTCTTATCTGCATGACATGCAGGAAAAGCAACGAACAGTCCAGTAGCTGAGTCCATATAAATCATGGAATACCGATATTCTTCTGGTATGGGCAGAGGGCCAATATAGTCTCATCTGCTACCTGATGAGGGGCATTGGCCCCCTTACTATTGTCCCATGTTGCTGTGGGAGTTGGTGTAAGTCCCTCTAAGAGCACACAAGGCACTCCTTCTTGGCTCTGCTGAGTTCATCAAAGGTCAACAGCAAGCCCCACTGACAGGCTACAGCCCACATTGTCTTTTGCCCCTGTGCAATAAACGCTGATGTAACCATTGAGCTATGTCAGATGCAGGCTTTCCTTCTAACCAGCACACCTGGGCCAATGTGTCTGCTTCATCATTCCTTGGGGATGCCAAAGGCAAATGGCCAGTCACATGATATACAGTAGCTGTCTTAGTTTGACCAGAGGCCAGTTGGTCTTGCCACAACTCTTGCCCCTAAAGGGACCAATGACCAACCATCCAGTTGGCATGGTACCATGTCAGTAGCCACAGGTCAAGCCTGATAGATGGCCTAGTTGTTAGTGCAGACAACTAGTGGGGAGGGTTCCTGGTGGTCATGAGCCATACTACCCACAACTCAGTCCACTGGCTGTTCTTCCTCTTTCCATTCCCATCCATATTGTCTCAGTCTTAGGATGGAAAAACACAGCTCTCCACTTCAGTGGCCACCCATGACTGGAGCCATCTGTATACCAAGCATCTTTAGGTATAGGGAATTTTCCCTCCTGATAAGGGTTCTTGGCTACCAATGGCTCAAATGCAAGTTCTTCCTGCTTTCCAATGGTATAGGTCACTGGCCCCAATAAGCATTGGAGTTCTCCACTTAAGGGGCTAATAGAGTGCTGTGCTGCTGTAAATATGCACCATATTTGGTTAGTGTAGGCATCTCTGCCATGCCATTCTATGGTCTTTGGGTCCAGTCTCACACCCATCCCGCAATGGGATAGGTGGTTATTACTTTGGTTGGAGCTATTCTGGTGATGGGCTCCATAGCTAGCAAGGTGTGATACATAGCAGCCAGTTGCTTCTCTATCATGGTGTACCAGACCTCTGCTCCTTTCCATAATTGTGACAAGAATCCAATAGGTTGGTCTGTCCATTCAAGTCACTGCCAAGGGCCCCATCCAAAACCGTCTTTGGTTACATGAACATCTAGTTCGCAGGGTCTTGATGAGTCCATTACACTCAAGGCCAATACAGCCTTGACTGCTCACTTAGCAGCAGTAAAAGCAGTTGCACATGTTTCATCGCAGTCCCACCTGATGCCATTTCCAACCTGATGCCCACCAACCAGCATAAGGGCTTCATAACTTGTGCCAAGTGTGGGATAAACACTCTTCAGTAGCCCAAAAGACCCAAAAACTCTTGTAATGCTGCCACAGTGGTAGGGTTAGGGAAAGCCTGGATCTTGTCTATCATTGCTTCTGAGATAACTTTAGTTTTACTTGAGCAAACAACCTCCAAGAACTTTACTGACAAACCAGGTCCCTGTACCTTGGTACTGTTCACAGTCCATCCTTTCTCCTGTAGATGTTGCAGCAGTCTAGGAACTGTCCTTTCTAAATCTGCAGGAGAATCAGATGTGAGCATGATATCATCAATGTAGTGATACAGCTGCACTGTTTGTGGTTTCTTCTATGTGGCCAAGTCCTGGGCTACAAATACATGATGAATGGTGGGACTGTGGAGATATACCTGTGGAAGGAGAGTGAATGTCTACTGCCGGCCTTTCCACGTGAAGGCAAATTGCTCCTGACTTTACTGTGCTATGTCAATAGAGAAGAAAGCATTAGCAA
>JAVSCE010018860.1:0-66823 GCA_032199065.1 Smutsia gigantea
TTATAGGCACTATACTCCTTTTGATCCTACCTCTGAGGGGCAGCGGGCAGCCGTAGCTATGGCATTTATAGGGCAATCAGCTTCTGATATCAAAAAGAAGCTGCAGCGCCTCGAAGGATTGCAGGATTTTACTTTACAGGACCTAGTGAAGGAGGCTGAGAAAGTGTATCACAAGAGAGAGACAGAGGAAGAGAAGGAAGAAAGGCAAAAGAGAAAGAGAGAGGATTTCAAAGGCCTAGGCAGGTAGGGAACCTGAGCAACAGGGGCCAGAAGACAACGAGAAGCATGGGCAGACCACCCCTTGGCAAAGATCAATGTGCCTACTGCAAGGAGAGAGGGGGAGTAGCCAGGGGAGTTCTTACCCAGGCCTTGGGACCCTGGAAGAAGCCAGTGGCATACCTGTCAAAGAAACTGGACCCAGTGGCCAGCGGATGGCCATCCTGCTTAAAGGCCATTGCAGCAGTCGCGATCCTGATCAAGGACGCTGACAAACTGACTATGGGACAACAGGTGACTGTAATTGCGGCCCATGCCCTAGAGAGTGTTATTCGCCAGCCTCCTGATCGGTGGATGACGAATGCTCGCATGACCCACTACCAAAGCTTATTGCTGACGGAGAGAATCATCTTTGGCCAGCCTGCCCTCCTCAACCCCGCTACCTTATTGCCTGAGGACACTGAAGAGCCAGTTGTTCATACCTGTGCAGACATACTGGCCGAGGAAACTGGAGTCAGAAGTGACCTCACAGACACCCCCTGGCCTCATGGTACCACTTGGTTCACGGATGGCAGCAGCTTCGTAGTTGAAGGTAAGAGGATGGCTGGGGCTGTGGTAGTGGATGGTGAGCGAACAGTATGGGTAAGCAGTCTACCAGAAGGGACCTCAGCTCAAAAGGCAGAACTCATAGCTTTGATACAGGCTTTGAGGCTAGCTGAGGGGAGAGTCATCAATATCTACACGGATAGTAGATATGCCTTTGCTACTGCACCTGTACATGGTGCCATCTATCGGCAGAGAAGATTACTAACATCAGCAGGTAAAGAGATTAAAAATAAAGAAATTCTGAGTCTATTAGAGGCAGTGCATTTGCCTAAAAAGGTGGCCATCATACACTGCCCTGGGCACCAAAAGGCCACCGATAAAATAACTAAAGGAAATCAGTTGGCTGATCAGACAGCAAAGAAAGCTGCTCACGGAACCCCAATATTGCCAGCAATGAGTGACTAAATTCCAGTATACTAGAGAAGACTGCCAGGTCATGAATCGCCTAGGGTATAGAGACGCCTCAAGGATTAAGAAAGACAGAAGATGGGAAAATCATATTCCCCCAGAGGGAGGCTAAAGAATATGTGGAACAGCTCCACCGTCTCACCCATCTGGGAACTAAACACCTGAAAAAGACAGTAAAATCATCCCCTTACTATGTAATTGGACTTCCTGAGGTTGTCAAGGCTGTAGTTAAACATTGTATCCCTTGTGCCATAACGAATGCAGGTTTTAACCGATACCCCACTGGACAAAGATTACGGGGTGATCAACCTGGAGCTTACTGGGAAATAGACTTTACTGAAATAAAACCTGCCAAATATGGAAATAAATATATACTAGTTTTTATAGATACCTTCACAGGATGGGTAAAAGCATACCCAACAAAGACAGAAACTGCCAACATAGTGGCCAAAAAGATATTAGAAGAAATTTTTCCCAGGTTTGGAATCCCTAAGGTAATCGGATCTGACAATGGGCCCGCCTTCGTTGCTCAGGTAAGTCAGGGATTGGCCAAACAAATGGGGTTTAGTTGGAAATTACAGTGTGCATATAGACCCCAAAGCTCAGGACAGGTAGAGTGGATAAATAGAACTATAAAAGAGACCTTAACTAAATTAGCCTTAGAGACCGGCGGGAATGACTGGACAGCTCTCCTTCCCTTTGCCCTGTTCCAGGCAAGGAACACCCCAGGGCGTTTTAGACTAACCTCCTATGAGCTTTTGTGTGGGGGACCGCCCCCCCTTGTAGAAGTAAGAAAGGTGCATAACCCTGATGCTGTTCTCTCTCAACCTTTGTTTGTTCACCTAAAAGCCCTAGAAGTAGTTCGCCAGCAGGCATGGGAACCACTGAAAGAGGCCTACTCCACTGAGACCACCACCGTCCCTCACCATTTCCAAGTGGGAGACGCTGTCTACATACGCAGACACCGTGTTGGGAGTTTTGAGCCTCAGTAAAAGGACCCTACCTAGTCCTGCTGACAACCCCATCTGCAGTAAAGGTCGAAGGAATAGCCGCCTGAATCCACGCCTCCCACCTAAAAGCTGCACCAAAGGCAGAGGAAGATGAGTCCTGGCACGTGGAAAAGACTGATAATCCTCTTAAGCTTCGCTTACACCGTAAACCCGACCCTTCCTAACCCCCATGCTCCCCAGCTGCTTACCTGGCTCCTTATTGACTAGAAGAATCTCTGACTTCTTTATCAGAGGTAGTATTGCAGAACAGGAGAGGACTAGATCTGTTGTTTTTAAAGGATGGTGGACTGAGTGCTGCATTGAGGGAAGAATGCCGCTTCTATGTAAATCACTCTGAAATCATAAAAGACTCCATGTCTAAGTTGAGGAAAAGGCTAGATAAACGCCTGCAAGACCGAGAGTCTCAGCAAAGATGGTTTGAAAGATGGTTAAGTAAATCTCATTGGTTTGCTACTCTAATATCTTCCCTTTTAAGACCTATTCTAATTTTGCTTTTGTTACTTACTGTTGGCCCCTGCATCCTAAACAAATTAGTAACTTTTATTAGAGAACGGATTAGTGCAGTACAAATTTTAATGTTAAGACAGCATTACCAGTCCGTACCTAATTCTGAGAAAGAATTTTTTAACAATATAGAACTCTAGTTCTATGATTAGAACTATACATAAGAAGAAGTGGGGAATGAAAGGACCAAACTAATGCCATGACAGGCCCCAGAAAGCCTCAGAAATCAGAGGGCCTGAGTTTCAGTTTCCCCGAAACCACCTGAAAGAATAGGAAAATTTTAAGTAGGCTCTGACCCTTGGCCTGAGTCATAAAAACCGGCCTGAACACAATGACACAATAGCTTGCAAACCCGTGCCTAGGTAATCCTCCCCAAAACTGATAGATTGTGAAGATAAAGCCCTGTGAGACCCTACTGTGAAGATAAAGCCCTGTGAGACCCTAATTGAAATATTTTTGCTATTGAATCATCAGCAGACCTCCCCCCTGCCTCCCCCTGGTTGTGGTCCCTTTTCCTTTAAAACCTCCTGTGATTTCTGCTCGGGGTCGGACTCTGCTCCTGCGTGAGATATGAGTCTTGACCCCAGCGCGCTGGTGAAATCAATAAACCTCTTGCTGTTTGCATCAAGACCGGTCTCTTGTGAGTATTTGGGTTGCCGTCCATCCCGGGGCTGAGCAGGGCCTGTTTTCTGGGCCTTACAGACACAACCTAAGCTTCCATCAGTGGATGAATGGATAAAGAAATTGGATATCTGTGTATAATGGAATATTATTCAGCCATAAAAAATGAGATCCTACCATTTGTGACAACATGCATGGACCGTGAAGGCATTATGCTACGTGAAATAAGTCAGAAAGACAAATACTGTATAATCTCATTTATATGTGGGATCTGAAAACCAAAATGAAAGGAAAAAACCCATAGGTAAAAAGCGATCAGGCTTGTGGTCACCAGGGGTAGGAGATGCAGGGAAGCGGTATTGGAGGAAGTTGGTCAAAAGGTACAATTCCAGTTACCAGGTAAATTGGTCCTAGGGTTAATGTGTGGCATGGTGACCATCACCCACACTATTGTGTGATACTCAGGGGAGTTGTCAAGAGAGTAAATTCTGAGTTCTCACCAGAAGAAGAAACATTTTTTCCTTTCTTCTTTTCTTTTTATCTGTATGAGAAGATGGATGGTGGTTAAACCTATTGTAACCGCTTCACAATATATGTAAATCAAACCATTAAGTTGTATGCCTTAAATTTATACAGTGATGTGTGTCAACTGTTTCTCAATAAAACTGGCGGGGGGTGGGGGGAGAAAAAATGGTATGTGAAGTGATGCTAATATGCTTGATTAATATGTTAATTAGCTTGATTGTGGTAATTGCAATGTATATTAAAGCATCAAGTTGTACATCTTAAATATATATAATCATTCGTCAGTTCTTTCTCAATGCAGCTGCAAAAATTAAGAGAAAAGCATTGACATGCAATAAGAAGATACTGTATCATCTCATTTGAGAAATAGGCTAGTCTCTAAATACAGACTTGGCTAAGAAATCAGAAAACGTCAGTACATTTCCAAACACAATACTAGGAACAGTGCTTGATAAATATTGCCATTACCTGTTACTTTGGACAAGTCATCATTACCTTTTTATGGCCCAGCTTTCCTCTCTTAAATCAAAAAGACAACTATAATTAGCTGAGCACCAAGAGTTAACGTGGTCATGTTTCAAAGTGCCCTTCCCAGGCTCCGCAGAACAGAACTAGGTGAAGTATTAGGTCTGTTTTTTAAGAGAGGACCGAAAGCAGTGAGGAAAGGCTTACACTCTGTGGTTGTGGGGAAAATTGTGACATTTCCAGAATATCTCGCTGGCTTTGTTACATCTGCATATCATGCATATCGACAGGCCTTCGGAGGTGGAAAGAAGGGCTTTAGTGTATTTGCATCATTCCTCAGGCGTAGAGAAGTTCATCTCCACATCAATGAGCAATTACCTGGGCCTGGAGGGCTTACTGTGCCAGGGAGGTGAGGGGGAGGGCCGGGTTTGCTTCCTCCAGAGCAGGAGAGAGATGGCCAGGGACTGCATAAACAGGTTTGAAACTTTGTATCTCCCTTTGACTGATTATGGTTTTAGAGGTATTTTGCCCCGGGATTTCCTCTCCCCGGACTTACACACTCTATTAAATTTGGATTGTACCCTGAACAAAACAGACTTTAACTGATGGGTCAGCATAGTTTGAAACAAAAGAAGCCAAAAATTGCAGAAATTTGTATAAGTCATGTGTCCTGGAAATGGAAAGCTAGTTTGTGATTTGAGGCAGAGGAAGAAAATCGAATAATTCTTTTGAGTGATGGTGATGCCGGTGTTCTTGTTCACGAAGCCGAAGAATGAGCTTAGTAAACACCCAAGGTAGGAGAGCAAGGTACAGGCTTTTATTTAGAAATAAAGTGAAAGGACAGAGCTCCTGGAGGGGACAAGAGAGCGCGGGGTGGGGTGTTGTCTATGGGGTTTTATAGGCAAATGAGTAATTTTTCGAGAACATGAAAGAAAGGCTTAGGGGTGTGGACTTGTACCACCTGCCCTGCATTCAAGGTGGGCAGGGCTGTTCACAGTAAAGTCACGGGTTATACTGAGATACCCTTCTTTATTTGTGAAACACTCAAGCATTCTAGGCCAAGTTGCTCCTGGCCTTTTGACCTGTAACTGACCTCACTGAAGATGCCTATATTCTTAGTCTGGTATCTTGATCCTAGAGGATTAGTGTGACCTTGACTTTGCATAATGCATAACAGAGTTTCAAAAGGGACTTCTTTGCCCATTGTTATATTTCTCTGACTGTAAATATCCCGCCCTGCTTTTTCCTGAGGCCCTCACCCTACTCTGACTAAACCCATGGTCCCTGTCTCAATGTCATCCACTACAAAATTGCTGGTGTTTTTTCTGCTATTTTGAAGTGGTCATGGAGGATTTTTCATCTACTGCAGTTGCCTTTAACATGCTACTGAGTGAAACTACGGATAGGTCTGAGGGCCCCCTGCTCCTGGTTTCCATCTATTATATGCATATCATGTCATCCAAAGACATCTATTTTAAGAAGCCCCTTTGGAACCTTTGAAAGCAATCAATACCTTTGAAATGATGAAAACCTCTTTGTCAACCAAAACATCAGTGATGCTTCTCAATTTTTCCGATTATGTCCATGGCACATGCTGAAAATGGTGATCTTTGTATGGTAAAATGGGACCGGCTGCGGCAAGATAGAGATCAGTGTGTTGGAACACCTTTAACTCATTCAGGAACGAAGTCTAGGATGCTGTCATTTAGAATGGATCAGTGTTTGGCAAAGAAGGAAGCTCCATCCATGAGTCTTAATTTTTGAGGCTTTTTTACCAATATCCCTGTAAGTCTTGCCTGCTTCTAAGAAGCCAGTGAGCACCTTAAAATAATTTTGTCAAAAAACTGGAATGTGTAACACTTTTCTCATTTACATGGAAATTGGCTGGCTTTCCCCAAGAACAATCTTGAAGAGCTTGACTGAATTTCAGACAAACATTTTACTTTTGTTAGTATTTTTGAAAACTGCGTGTGACGAGGAACGGCCCATATATGTCTTCTTTGGTAAATTGCTGAGGTACATTTTTTAATGTAGCTTAAGATTGTAAGAGAGGATATTTGAGAGAAATAACTATGTCAACTGTCCAGTGCTTCCATAACTGAAGTGTGGCTGGTGAGTGGGGAAGCTCCGTCAGGTTTTCTGTAGGCAGGAATACCCTAGTGTTCATTGCACCGGGAAACACCGGAAGCCTCTCCTGAAGATTTACTCCCTCTGATCACCCTATGGATCGATACAGATGCCACAGCAACGCAACGCACAGACTGCCCTTCCATGTCCAGGGCGCAATCCAGAGAAACAACCTTCTCAATGGAAATTTCTTTTGAGTAGAATCAAAGGTAACTTTTTGTTTTATCCACTTTACTTTCCTTTTTTTCAGAGTACAGCTGTTACTTTTTGTTTGAAAAAACCAGGAAGACATAAATCTTAAGTATATGATTTTTCTGTTTGCTATATAAGGAAAAATCAATGGTCAATGTAATAAAATTACTTGTATGTGAACATTTTGCTACATGTTTTGTGAACATTTTTCTGGACAGAGTATCCGTATTTTTCTTTGATTCACAGGAATGTCTGCTCCCAGTTTGTGGATCACCAGTACAGGGTCAGCCCACTGTTCCATTCATACAGCCCTTCCCTCAAACTCCCAATAACCTCATTGTCATCCATGCTTCTTTGGTATCTTTTAGTATCACTGTTAGTGTTGGATTTCTTCTTTAGGTTTATGTCGTGTCTTTATACCATGTATCTTAATTGTAGAGAGGTGCCTTTTCTCCTAGTTTAACTGTCTGTAAACAGCAAATCGTTATTTGGTTGCTGGCTTAATTTTTTAAATTCCTATTTTTAGGACCAAACAATGTGCTGACACATTACTGGATGGATGTGTGTGTTGTACTGATCAGCACAAAGCACTAACTTTGCATTTTGGAGAAGTTGAGTCACATCGGCCCCAGATTCTAAAGCACATCAAACCTCTTTGTACTGTGCATGCCCAGTGTAAGGCACACTAGCGTAGGTGAGCTACATAGCACCCATGCCTATTCCGGGAAAGGCAAATTCCTCTAGATTTTTGCACAGATTTTCTCCAGCACCTAGAGTTTTGCTTTGCACATAGTAGGTTCTCTGTAAATATTTGTTAAGTGGGTAACAATTCAGTGACAGTGTGGCAAACTGTACGAAGTTCTTTGCCTTCCCTTATGTAGGGTAGTTGTAGGGACAGGATGAAGAGATCATGGTATGGATTTTACTATTAACTTGGCTTTGCCTTATTATTCTCTCTTCCTGTTCAAGTTTTTGTTTGGCAGAATTAGAAGGACATAAAATAATGGCTGAAAATGGGAACTGATAGGTCTGTTGCCATTGACCCTGTAAGGACCGTGGAATCTCTGTACAAAACTCTACATCAAAGAGACTTTTTTACTCTCCTTAAAATCTGGCCATCTGTACAATAAACATAGTAAGCAGAGCTAATTTTTATTGCACACTTACTATGTGCCAGGCACTGTGTTGATTAATTTACATAAACTTTCTCATTTAACCATCACAGCAGCCCTGTGAAGGAGGTACTGTAATTATCCCCATTTTACAATGAGGAAAGACGGTTTAGAGATGGTAACGTATTTTACTTAATATCATACTCAGAAGGTGACACTGGCATTTGCATCCCTGGCAGTCTAGACCCAGACCCAGTACTGTTGACCACTTTAGGTCCATTTTAAGGTTGAGGCATGACAGTGGCAAGGAGCAGCCTATTTCCGTATTACTAGGCAGCATCATGATTCTCAGTTGGCATGTAAGAATGTCGGGGACAAGTAAGTTTAGACCTTACTTTCCTAAAGCCTTTTGTGTGTGTGCTTAATATGGAAGATTGGTTCCTTAGCATGCCCCGTTTGTTAGTGTGTAGTCAATAAAATGTGGAACAGCATTTGAAGTGTTACACAATGTCATTTTAATAGGATAAACTTCAGATATATTTCAGGAGTACCATAAACGTCCTTCATGAATTTTGCAGTTAGAATTTTCTAGAGTCAGCATAACAATAATTCCTTTTAGGAATAATAAATTGAGAGCCTGCTAACAGTATACTCTCATTTCTCCCTTCCAGACTGACCTTTGTATTGTTGTTGAATATATTTTTCTTATATGCATATTAAACTTATGCATACATCATTGAAGTCTACATATAGTATAAAACCACAATACAGTGTTATTGTTTTAGCTTAAACAGAATTTTAATACCTAGAGCTTTACATATGAAACTAAGTAAATGCTCAATGTGTTAATTTTTTTTTAGCTTGAATTACGCAGCTTGCATCCCTGAGAAGTTTAAAATGAACACTTTGTATAAAACGCACCAACCACCCCCCAAAAGATCCTCAGAAAGAGCCGAGTTCTGATGCTCACTCCCTCAGTAAACCTAAATTAATACCTACTAAAGTTTAAAAATAATGAATTTACACACCACAGGCACACACAAACCTGGAATGTACTATAAGAAATGTTACATCTTCATTATATAATCTAATTTAATTGCATTTCTTGTTCTTTCTTCTTCAAAGGTTCGGTCTTTAAAGGATTCCTTCAAAAGTAGCTATGATTTGGTATTTTGCAGGAGAGCAGACACTATACCAGCCCCAAAACCTGCCACAGTGGAGGAGATTCCCTCTGACATAGAAAAGGCTGCAAGAAAAATCACTAAAATTGGCCATGCGAGTCCCAATATTGCAAACTGAACTCTCTGCTCCTCCAGCTCTTGTCCATGTCCTTGGTGACCTCAGCTAGGAAGCCGGTCAGCATATTAGACCTGTGATTTGAAAGGGAGGCACACATAGACATACAAAAGGTATCTGACAAAAACGCAGTTCCTTTTTTGAAATCTATGGCGACCTAAAAATACACGGAAGTACAGTATTGGATTGGATTTGCATGCTAAGTTCTATAGGCACATAAAGAGTGTATTCTCTTAAAAGTAAGATTTGGCATGCTGATTTGACTTGCATAGCTTTTGAGAAAGAGGTTCTAAGATGGTTTTATTCCCAAGAGATACAGCACTAGGTCTAAGTAACTTTGAGATGGACTGTGTGGCGTTGCTCTGTCCTGGGCACAGCTCCTCAGGACAGCGCTGCCGTGGGGCAGGGCCGAGGGTCTGTTCGTTTACTGATAGGCTTTACTTGTATTTGGGGAAGTGATGGCAGCATATTGAACTTAAACCATCAGTCCTCGAACAGTGCCAGCGCTCGCGGCCGGAGCTGTCGCTCCAGTCCCCGCCCTCCTGCCACCTGCTTCCACCTCGGCTGCGCCCGGTCCCGCGCTGCGCGACACTGCCCGAGGGGTCCGGCGGAGAGCGGGCCGCGCTCCTCGGCCAACTCTTCCCACTGCCCCGCGACGCCTCGCAGGACCCGGGTCCGTCTCGTGGCCATAGCCGAGCAGCAGGAAGGGAGCGGCCGCTGCGGACGGCGACCCTGCCTTGGCGGGGAGGGAGGCGGTGGCGGGCTCTGCGGCCGCCTCTCGGGAAGGAGCCCGGCGGAACCCAGCCCTTGCGGGGAATGCTCCACCCACGGCCGGGCCCGCGGACCCTGCCACCACCGCAGTCCGTCGTCTTTGGTGCCGGCAATGGCCTCTGTATCGCCCGATGCACTTGTGACCGAGTTGTACGCGGGATGTTGAGAATCCACGCGCTGCCGCCAGCATCCCAAGTCACGCAGTCAGTAACCACGTCGGCTCTTTTGGGCTTAACTGCTGCTCCCCTTAACTCTCTGTTCGACTTTGCGGGCATCATGGTCCAAAATGGAATGGCGATTCCTGTGACCCTCATTATTAAAGCACCGAACCAGAAATACAGTGAGCAGACTATTAGCTGCTTCTTGAACTGGAGCGCGGGGAAAATAAAAACGCATCTATCTAACGTGTACCCTAGCAAACCAGTTAAGTGTCTAAAAGCTGGGTGCAGCTGCTCTGGCCAGCAGCTTTTCGTGTCATGTACTCCATGCTCATCCCCTCTCCTCTTGAATCAAGTAGGTCTCTTGGTAGACTGCAAAGTATTTTGAGTTCCAAGGTTGTGTGCGTCTCTTCAGTGTCCGAACCATCGTTAATATAATATCTTCCTGATGAGGTTCAGTTAATTAGTGAGAATATACAGAAATACCTAGAAACATAAGAATTGCAGGTGTAAAAAAGAACCAATTTTCTTGGACTTAATTAGCCTAATAAAGAGTATGTGTGGGTAAAGTGGGGTTCCTATGGTCAGGATCCTCACTGAACTTAAATGTAACAGGCCTGTTGCTATGCTACTGGTTCCACAACTTTAGGCAATAAGACATTATTGCGTTAATGTAAGGGGTTCCACCCAGTTCGTGGCCGGAGACTGGGTGGGGGGGGCTGGAAGGTTGTAGGAGAGCGGAGCGGAGGCTGGAGTGGCGGTAGCGCCAAGGGACTGACCTGCCACGTCGAAATAAAGCTGGGTATAACCTTTTCATCCCAAAACCCTTTGCTCTAAATTTCTTTGGTCACAGTGAATCTATAGAGAACTTGCCTGCAGCTGAAACTCATTTACAAGACAATTGGCGAAGTTGGCAGGGTTCATTGTTGAACGAGGAAAAAGACACGCTGCATTTATGGTAGGGGTGCTTCAGCCGGCTGCCCCTGTGAATGGGGAGACAGTGGATTGTCCCCCAGTGAGTATGTGGGCTGAGGTGGCTTGCCTCCTAGAGGACTGGGCCCCACCTCAGGACTGGAGCCAAGTGGAGGTGACACCTGAAGCTGTAGGGAGCTGGCCCTTCGTATAGTAAGCCGATCTTTTGAGAAGCAGAGTGCCCGTGAGGCAGCACGGACTGTGGGTTGGCTGCTTCTCACAGTGTTTAAAAGGTCTACAGAAGAGATCCAAGGAATGGCAACCTGAGATTGAGAGCTGCAAACTTCTGTGCATTCCCTGAGGAAGGAGATGGCTTTGATGCGAGAAGAGGCAGCACGAGAACGCCGGCAGCAAGGAGCCATTGGAGACGAGATGGCAGCGCTGCCAGGTGTTCTGAAGGAGGAAGAGGCCATCAAGAAAAAAGACAAAGTCCTGAGGGAAGCACAGGTGGAGGTGGTCAGAGAACATCAGCTGGGAAGTGTTGAGCTGAAGGTAAGAGACCTTCTGAAGACTGAGGTAGCATTGCTGCGAGGTACACTAGAAAAGGTAAAGGTTGTAGCAGAGGAGGCACTCGGGGGAAGGGGAAGAAAGTGCCATCGGCCCCAGTAATGGAGGAGCTGGAGAAAGATGAAGGGGTGATGCCAGACGCACTGGCGCCTCCTGTATTGAAAGCACGCCCCGTGGTTGTAAAGAAAATAAACTGTTGAGCCTTTTTTCTTGGAAATAAGTGAATTACAATCTAAACACTATACTTTCAGGACTAGTATATGTGTATTAAGAAGCAAAGTGTTATGTAAGTTTTAGATTAACTTTCTTTTGACCCTCTCTTACATTTTCTTCTGTTGAGAACACACGGAAATTTCATTAATTTTGAAGAAAACAGCCCTTCCACCCCCCACCATCTGACACACCTTTCACTTCATGCGGCCATTTGTAAATCAATGGGGCGGTGTTTTCTGTTCTGAATCATATCTGGACATTGCAATGATAATAAATAAAATACAGACAGTGCAGCTCCGTCTGTCCCCAAAGTTAGGTCTGAGAGGACATAGTTTGTAATTAAGAAGTCTTGAAATACTTTAGAAAAGTTTAATATAGATTATATGAAAATAAGGCTTTTCACATCCTCCATTGTATAAAATCTTCATTTCTGAATAAGTAGTGTTCAGTGATTACTAAACCTTTTGTTTGATTGACAAAGAGGCTTAGATTTTCGTGTGAAATATTTTTGGGATCTGACAAATAAAAAAAAATCAGTCCTCGGTATGATCCTATAGGACATACGAATCTCAAACATTTCTGTATTTTGTAGAGTGGGATATACAGAGCAGGCCGCTGTAAAGATCCATCACTCGCCTCCATCCTGATGAACGAAATGGTTTCAGCAAAGGTAAAATTTAGATGTGACTTAACTGATTAAGTGCTTTTTGTTTCTTTTGGTTCTAATTCCGTGGGTGAACTCAAGAATTCGGACATGCTAAATATTCAAATTAGAGCCCCAGGTACATTGTTACAAATGGGTGCTCAATAAATACTGCCCTTTGTAGCAATGCTGCTTTGGGTGGCGTAAGATTTACTCCATCTAATGTAACCTGTCACACTCTTCCTTCAGGGTTTCCAGTGGATTCTTTCTCTTATAATTCCTCACTGTTTTAAAGCCCTCTTAGTCTGAAACAGTGACTTCCAGGTTGCATTTATCATATTCATAACTGAAATCTGGCATTTCCTCATCTTTCTTGGTACGGTTGCTGTGGAAATGAAGACCTTAATATATTTACTGAACTGCCGTGGACGGTTTCACAGGTTGGGCAGTGCAGAGATCCAGGGGGTCTTATTCACATAGACTGAAATGTGAATGGAGGCTCCTCCCATAGTAATTAGGGGTTCTCCTGGAAGCAGACATGAGACAAGGATTGATAGAGTTTATTTGGAAAGTGGAGAAAACAGTAGGGCAGGAGAGTGGGGAAGTGGCACCAGGACAGGAAGATAGCTACTGAAGGGTGCATTAAGTCAGCTACTCCAACGAGTGGCTGGAGTTGAATTCCACGGGGAAACCAAGAAACAGTTTCAAGTACACGCCTCAGAATTATCCCAGCAGAGGGGTGAGGAAGCTGTAGTGTTAATATGCCGACTCCTGAGACAGGTCACTGGATGGGGGCTGCTAAGGTGGGTATAGAAGGGTTGGTTCCTTGTTTATGGCAGGGAAGGGCTGGGGCCTTCTGTGGTTCTGGGATCCGGTGGGGAATGCGGGGAAGGAATCTGTGGGGCATAGATTCTGACACTGAGAGTGGAGGTCTGCCAGAGTGATGGAAGACCTTGGCACACAGCGTCTGCCTTAATTCCCTGGAGCTGGGTAGATAGAACCCTTAAACAGCATGTGGTGCCTTGTATATATATTGACCTTTATTTTACCCAATATTTTAATTCTGTATCATTAATCTAATTTTCCTTTTTATTCTTTCGTGTCTTCTAGGCAAGTTATTAAATACTGTATTGGTTTATGGTGACGAGACAGTGTTCACTATCCAAGTACTCTTTGACAAAAGCTGCATTATATGATCCTATTTGCTTGGGCTAAATATATTAAGAGCTATCATATTTTAAAAGTCTCTATTGATTATTTCCTCTGTAGTCTTTTTTTTCAGATTTTCTAACATTTATTGAGATAATCATACAAATGTTCTCCTTTATTTTAATATGGTGAAATACATTGATACCTTTTTTTTATTAAGGTGTCATTGATATACACTCTCTCACGCCTCTGCCTTTGCTCTCCCTCTGTAGCAATTTTAAATGTGTTTTCTGAATTCAATCCTATTTAATTCTCTAGGGTATAATCATCATTTTTTGCCTTAAATTTCCTTGGTATTTCTCCTCCCATAACCAAATATTTCTTCAAATATAATACACACTCATAATACAAAAAAAATCAAACTGAATCAAAGAATATAACCATTACCCTCACTTCAATTACTGTGTTCCTCAGAAGTAGACAGGATCAACATCCTGTCTCCGGAGTCTGGCATCTGTGTGGCCCTGGGCAGGGCATGTTGTTGTCCACGCCTCGCTTTGCTCAGCTGTCAGCAGGACAATGCTGTACCACACCTCACAGGCATGTTTCCAGAATTTGTGGAGATAATTCAGGCAAAGCTTTTAGGACAGAGGCTAGCATGTAGTCCATGTTTTGTAAATGTTAGCTATTATTATGTCTCTTTTCCACATATGGAAGCACGTGTCCCCCCCTTTTTTTCCCACTCACACTAATGGGACCATCCAGTACAAATAGTTCTGACATTTGCTCATATAAACATCTACCTTGTTTTTTTAAATATTTTCATAGGACTCCAGGCCTCTGTTAAATGAACTATTTTGTAGTTTTACAATATTTGTCACTATGAGGTAATCACCTAAATAAATTGATAAAAGGGGATTTTTATATATTGCTTTTTTCTTACTAGATGTTCAGAATTTAGCATACACATGGAATTTTCTCACTTTAACAATCCATATGCCTCTGGACTCTGAAGGTTATTGCTTATGAATACTTGGGTTATAAGATATATATATAGAGAGAGAGAGAGAGGCTGTATTACATCAGAATTAGTTTTGTTTACAACTAACAGAAATCCAAAAGAACAGTGGTAAAAACAAGACAGTATTTCTCTTTTACGTAAAGGTCCTGATGTTCTATGTAAGTGGTACCCCTTAGAGTTGTGCAAAGCACACCTTGTGAGACCAAGGAGACTATTTCAGCCCCAGCCATCACATCTGGATTCCAGCCAGTAGGAAGGGGCAGTGAACAAAGAAGAGAGGGCAAGGAGTACACCCACTGCATTTTTATGTTTGTGGTAAAGTCCACGTAACTTAAATTTATCATTTTAACATCCTTAAGTCTATGGCTAGCTTCTTGGCATTAAGTTCACTCAAATTGTCATGCACCCATCATGACCACCCATCTCCAGAATTACTTTTCAATCTTCCCAAATGGAAACTGTACCCATCAAACAATATCTCCGCCTTCCTTTCTCCCCCAGTCCCTGGCAGCCACCACTCTCCTTTCTCTCTATGAATCTGACTGCCTAGGGACCTCATGCAAGTGGAATCACACAGAATTTGTCTTTTTGTGACTGGTTTGTTTCACTTAACATCAGGTCTTCAGGGTTCACCCATGTAGAGGCATGTGTCAGCATTTCCTTTTTAAAGCTGAATAAACTACTATGCTTTGTTTATCCATTTGTCCATCAATGGACACTTGGGGGGTTCCCACCTTTTGGCTGATTGTCAGTAACGCTGCTCTGAGATGTGGGCGTCCAAGTATCTGTTTGCGTCTTTGCTTTCAATTCTCTGGCTATATATCCATCCACAAGTGGAATTCGTAGATCATATGGTAATTGTATTTTTAACTTTTTGAGGAATTGCCATTGTGTTTTCCATAGTTGCTGTGCCATTTTACATTCCTACCAGCAGTGCACAAGGGTTTCAGTTTCTCCACATCCTGGCCAACATACGTTATTTTGTTTTTCTGCTTAATAGCCATCCTAATGCATTGTTATGGTTTTTATTTGCTTTTTCTAATGAATGGTGAAATAAATCTTTTTTCATTTACTTATTGACCATTTATATGTCTTCTTTGGAAAATTATTTAACTCCTTTGTCCGTATTTTAATTGGATTTTTGTTGAGTTGTAAGAGTTCTTTATATATTCTGGGTATTAATCTATCAGAAAAATGATTTGCAAATATTTTCTCTATTGGTTGCTTTTGTATTCTGTTAATAGTGTCCTTTGATGCATAAACATTTTAAATTTTGATGTAATCCAATTTATCTATTTTTTGTGTTGTTTATGCTTTTTGTATCATATCCAAAAAATCATTGCCAAATCCAATGTCATGAAGCTTTTCCCCTGTGTTTTCTTCTAAGATTTTTATAGTTCTAGCTCTTATGTAGATCTTTGATCTATACTAGATTGATTTTTATATATGGTATTGGGTAAGGGTCCAATTTCATTTTTTGCATGTAGCTACCTATTTTCCTGGTATCATTTGTTTAAAAGAAACCAACTACCTTAAACAGAAAGGTCCTGTGGACTGCCACATAACACTTTCATTTACGTCCTATTGTCCAGAGCTTGGTTACAGAGTTATCCTTACCTGCAAGGAAGGTTGACAAATGAGGTTGGAACAAGCTAACAAGCTATTTTTATTAAAGATAAAAAATTTTAAATTTTAAATCTTCTCTTTTGTTTATCTTGGAGAGGCTATAAAATAGTGATGTACACTCAGGTGTCTGCATTAATTTTGAGAGCAGAACAGTTGCATTTTATGAAGGTGATATATTCTTGAAGATCTGGCATAAAATCGAATAGGTATAAATGTAAAGCAAATGTTGGTGGTGGAGGCATAGGGGCTGGAAAACTCTTCCAGAGCCTGTGGATCTATTACAGTGATACTGATCTTGCAGCTGAGTCACCAGCATTTTTTTTCATTTTTCTTGCCCAGATACTCGAGAATTTATAAAGGTTAGAGATGTGCTGCATTTAAGTGTCTCAGCATCCGTTCCATTGTTTTCCAATGTGCTTTATTCTGAACAAACAGTGTCAGCTGTTGAGGCGTCTGGCCTTCCTCAGAGAGATTTATCACAGTAACTTTTCGTCCAAAGCTATTCATGTGGGAGGGTTTCAAATGTCAGCACTTGATGGCATTGTTGGGCTATTAAAACAGCTTTACATTAAAATAATGGTGCGTGTTAAACAGCAGAATAGTCACCAAAATCACTCCCATGGCGAACCATGCAACGGGGGTGCCCGCAGTGTATGGATAAGTAGGCATTGCTGCTGAGCAACTGAAGGAACAAAAACATGAAAAATTGTCTACCAGCTCTGAAATGATGCAATTTTTAATAATTTCATAATTCTCAATAATTTTTGAATGATTTTTTTAAAGGATGAGGTTTTATTAATATTTCTGTTTTGCTATTTCAAATTTATATAAAGTGTCATATTTATCTTGTGTTTTGGTGATGTGATGAAAGAGAAACAGCTATATAAAGTATATAATCACTAAGTTTAACAGTCAGTTTTTTAAGGAAGCCTATTTGCTTTAAAATACTGGGGGTGGAGAGAGGTAAGCGAAGAGTACAGAAGCAAAACTTGCCATAGGTTGTAACTGAGATGATGAGAACATGGGTGTTTATTATATTACTGTCTTTACTTTTGTGTTTGAAGATTTCCCTTATGTAAAGTTAAATAAAGAGGGCTTGTTCTGTTAGCGTGCCGGCACACCTAATTGCATGGTACAGACGATCTGCTCCACCTATGTTTTTCTATTAGAAATACAGAAAAAAGAGGGGGCAGAGCAGTGCAGTATAAGCACATTGGTCAGAGAAATCTTTTGAAAGAGCCAGGTATTGTTTTTCAAGTTGAGAACAAAAAGAAATGAGGTTTTCACTCACTAATTCTAAACTTGAACACCCAGAGACACAGGAGAGCTTCCCGGGGAAGGAAGTAACCCCACTGCCCAACAGTGGGCGGCATCCTGTTCCTGGGTGACGGATGAGAAGGAACTCAAGTGTCAGCCTCCAGCTGAGGCTGTCGGTAATTCTTCCTGATTGACGGCAACCGAGGAAAGGAACTCTATTTAATTCCTGGGATTCACCCTCGTAGCTTTCCCTTTGGACTCAGAGAATTAATTGTTTCTTCTCCCGTTGAGAGTTAATTCCCACATGGGAGCTGTGGATCCCATCTGTTCCATCTCCTCCAGAATTTCTCTGCATTAACTATTCCTTCATTCTCTCTCTCATATACTTTCTGTCAGCCCCTTCCTCACAGCTTGGAAGCATGTTCAGATCTCCCCTAACTTCCCATCCCTCTTTAGCTATGTCTGCTCCAGCACATTTCTCCCTCCATTCCTCAGTAGTTCTCCAAAATCATTGTGTTTCCTTATGTTCTCCAGTGTCATGTGTTCATCTTACTGTAATTAGACTATGACCACCACGTCCCTGACACTACAGTGGTGAGACTACTAGTTGCTGAATTACCAAATCCCGTGGCCAATTTTCAGTCCTTGCCTTATTCAATCTAATTGCTTTTTAAAAAAATTATAAGCCAGACACAGGACTGTGTGCTTTACATGTATAAGCTCATTTAATCCATAACAACCCTATGAGATAGGTACCATTATTATCTTCATTTGGTAGAGGAACAGGCACAAAGAGATGGAGTAATTTCTCTTGGATCACCAATTACTCGATTATTCCTTTAATGTTTCTGTTTGGTTAATTGGTTTGAGATGACAGCTGGAGTGGTCAAAGATAAACCCTCCACCGTGCATGCCATGCCCCAATCCCTGGAACCTGGGAATATGTTGGGTATATGGCAAAGGGGAATTAATGTTGCAGATGGATTAATATGAGTAATCAGTTCATAGGGAGAGTATACTGGATTATCCAGGCGAGTGCAGTATAATCACAAGGGTCCTTCCAAGTGGAAGAGGGAGACAGGAGAAAGAGAAGGTAACGTGATGACAGAAGCAGGTCACAACGATGTGCTGTGAGATGCACTAGACTTGGTGTTGCTGGTTCTGAAGACAGGAAAAGGCCAAGCAAGCAGGTGGCCACTAGGAGCGAGGAAAGGCAAGGAAACCGATTCCCTGCTGCAGTCTCTAGTGGAATGCTGCTCTGCTGACACTTAAGTAGACCAGTGAGGCGTGTGTTGGACTTCTACACCTACAGAACCCTAAGGTAATACATTTGTGTTGTTTTAAGCTACTCTAGTTTTGGTAATTTGTTACCATGGCAATGGGAAACTCATATAAGAGCCTATCCTGGCTGGCCTAATGCTTCTCTGACCATTTCATGCCAGAGTCCATTCCTGGTTCCTTTTGCTCTGATCCTGTAATAGTTTGAGTTTCCCAGAGCTCTGTCCTTGGCACCTGTTCTCATCACATTCATCTCCTCTGGTTAATATTACACATACTCACGATCTTGACCACTATCCATAAGCTGACTTCCAAATCCCTAATTTTAGCCCAAATAAAATCCTGAATTCAAGACAAACATGCCTGACAGCCTCCAAGACCTCCTGTGTCACTAATGGGCCACTCAAACTTACTGCATGCTCTCCTCCTGTGAAGCCTCATTCCCTCCCATGCTTTCTGCTTGAGACTCATAAGTCACTGTCCCATTGCCCCTGCCACTCTTCCTCAGGACCCCGACAGTAGACAGTCCCTGTTGACTCCACCTCTGCTCTCCACCTCACTTCCTTTCCTCCATCCCCACCACTCCTTCACCTCATGACTCACCTGGTTCTCACTGCTGCCCTGTGCTAGAGCAGGTGCCTTCTGGCTTTTTGCCTATCCGGGGCCCCATCACTCCACCTCCCCAACTTTTCCATGTGGCCCCCAGAGGTGCTTTTCAGAACACAAATCTAATCATGTTAACTGATTGCTTGAAATGTTTTGGTGTTTACTCACTGTTTGGAGGAAAAACAAGACAAAGTAAGATCTGGCCGCAGCCCAGCTTTCCAACTTCCTGTGTGGCCGTCCGCCCAAGTGCTTGCGGCTCCCTGACAGGCAGTGCCATTCAGCCTCTGCACCTCTTCAGTCCTGTTCCTGCTAAGAGGAACCTGGACCTCATCCTCTGTCTGCTATCAGCTCGAGCGCTGCCTTAGTTGGGAAGCCTTCCTTGTTTCCCAGGGAGAATTAAACACACTCTCTTTTATTCTCCCACACATTTCTGTTACTTTCCACTCACTGCTGTATTCATTTTCCTGTTTACCTTCCCCATTAACTGAAGTTCTCAGGAGGAAGCAGGTTTTAGCCACCTTTCCATTCCTGGCATCTAGTATAATGCCTAACAGGTGTGAGGCATGTATGGTTGAATACAAGGATGATTTCTTGAAATTAGAGTCAGAGGGAAGCAGAGAAACAATACTTATATAATTCAGAGAGGTGAGGAGCTGTCAGCAGTCCATGTATTTTGGAGGACATAATAAAATAGTGTTGAAGCAGATAATGTTGTGAACTCAAGTTTTATAACCTTTGTGTTCCAGTCACTAACTTTGGAAAACTAGTCAGTACTCGTTGTGCCCAAGTCAGTGTCTGGATACAGTACATGGTTAAGAAATAGGCACTAAATGAGGAACTGGATATGTATCTGGATAAAGAAAGCAAGACCATGATGGGGGTGAGGTTAATTGGGAAGAACAAGTGGAGCTCAGATACTGCAAAGAATGATGACAAGAGTGTAGGTAGGCCTGGAGATGGGAACGTGCCAGGTAGAGAAACAAGGAATGCGGAAGTCAGGCAGTAGAAAGGGGGCCTAGGCAGTAAGGGTGTAGGGTTGAGACAGGAAGCCGGGGAGGGCAAACCTGTCTGGCAGGAGACTCAGTGTGATGCCCCAGTGGGCCTGCTGTAAGGGAATAAAGGCCTAGACCATGTGCGGCTGTGGGGTCAGAGTGGAAAAGAGCCCTGTGAGATGAAGGCTGGGTCACTGAGGGAACTTCAGGACTGACTCCATATAGGAAAGGGATGAACAATGACCATAGTAAGCAGGTCCGGAAAAGGAACCTGTCTCTGCAATAAAATGGAAGCATTTCGCTTTCCCAGCAGTTTTATAGGATTGCAGTAGAGTTAGGAGGCATCAGGACCCTTTTAGAAACTAGATTAAAATAAACAGATTTTCCTATAAACTAACATAGTTTCTTAGTGTAGTCTTTAAATTAAATGACAAAGTTTTCTTTCATCTCTAGTTACAAAATAAGTACATGGTTAATCAAAGTTGGAAAACACAAAAAGCAAATGGAAAAATGTATCCATAATTCCATGATACAACTACAACAAAATAAAAATTTGGGAATACATCACTTGGATTATATTTTGATGTATTAGAATGTCTTCCACATATGTTTTCAAATGGAAATAACTATTCCTTCAGTCAATAGTTTTTGGCTTGTTTTAAAAATTGGCTTAAATATTACATATATAGTTCCCTGTTCTATGCGTTTTCAAACAGTACAGAATTCTTAAACAGGATTTACTTTACATGGGATCTTTCCACTCTAATCCTCCAGTCCTACCAATCCTACTCTTCTAAAGGAACCACTAGGAAATGAACAGTCTATTTATTTTCAGAACTCTTGTGCAGAATTACACTCACACATATTTTCTATTTACAGACCTATTTCCACATATATATGAATTTACATAGTGTGTGGGTGTCCTGCATGGAGATGTGCATGTACATGTACAACATGATTATAATAGCTGCATAGGATTCCATATTATGAGTGTCTAATAAACTATTTAATAGTCAGTTGCTAACATTTAGATTTTCATTTTTGTGCTTTGAAAAATAATGTGATAAAGAAAACCCTTGTCTTAATTCTGACTTTGTAAGGAATTCTAGTGTTTCGTTGTCAAATATAGTAGTTTAGATAATATCCTTTGCTATGGGAAAGTGGGCTTCCTCTATCCCAGTTTACTGATACATTTTCTCTTTAATTATGAATAGTTGCCAAATTCTAGCAAATACCTTTTTGGATTCTACTAAGATGTTATTACTCGCTTGATTTATTGAAGAATGAAATCTCGTGGTTTGCAACAACATGGATATCCCTTGAGTGCATCGTGCTAAGAGAAATAAGAGAGAAATACAAATACTATATGACCTCATTTATATGTGTAATCTAAAAACAGAAAAACGAGCTCATAGACAAAGAGAAGAGATTGGTGGTTGCTGCGGGGCCGGGGTGGGGAGGGGAGAAATGGGTGAATGGGGAAGGAGAGTCAAAAGGCCTAGGGGGAGCCTGCTACATCCGGGACAGCAGCTGGGCCCCTCTGGCACCCAGGCCCGAGTCCACCACCAGAGCCCCCACTCATGAGGTGCTGGTGACAGGCACCGGTGGCATCCAGTGGCGGCGGATACAGGCAGAGGTGAGCAAGATGCTTCTGTCTGGGGGTCCACGTAGGGCCGGGTGGGAGCTCCCATTCAGCCTTGGCCTCCGTCTCTGAGTGTGGCTGCACTGAGCGCTTTCTGCACGTGGCTCTGGAAGGTGTCTGTCTGTCCCCTGGGTTCTGTTTCTTAGGAGGTGTCCTCTGTTCCACAGGGACCTGATTTCTGGGATCTTCACCTCTTGTGGTGAGAAGGGTAGGGACTTTCCTCCTCGAGGCTCTGACTTCTGGCCTGTTTCTCTTGGGGGTGGATCCTCTGTCCCACCTGTGATCCCAGGACTCCGGGAAGGATGCCTAAGAAGAATCCCTGGTGCCTCCAGCTCCTGCCTTTCCCTGGGGCGTATATGTGGGGACAATGTGGGCATGGCACTGCTCCTTCCACCCACCCCACTTACTGGTTTTCAGGGTGCCTGTGGTAATGGCGGGGGCAGCATCCGTAATCACCGTGTTGGTCCATTTGAGAAGAAAGCTAAGGCCCAAGAGGTGGGCAACAAGCCAGCGGACAGGCCTCAGGAGGCACCATGGACTGACTTCTGTGACTTCCGGGACATCACCCACGTGGTGCTGAAAGAACGCCACATGAGCATGCACTGTCAGGACAAGTGCCTGGTAGGGCTGGGGGCCAGAGCGTTGTGGTGGGCGGGGCGCCTCTGGCCTGTGGTGCCTGCCTGACATCCCCGGGCCTGCAGGAGCTGACCCTGCCTTCCTGGGCTGCAGCCCTGTCCTTGGTGTCACTGGTGGATGGCTATTTCCGCCTGACAGCTGACTCAAGCCACTACCTGTGCCACAAAGTGGCCCCTCCAGGGCTGGTAATGAGCATCCAGGATGGCATCCACGGGACCCTGGTGTGAGTGCTGGGCAGGGCGGGGGCTGGCAAGGGCCAATGTGGGGGCTGCCGGCAAGACCATGAGCCACAGGGAACCCTGAACGTGAGACCCCCAACTCCCTGAGGAGGCCCCTGGTCCGCAGGGGTAGAGTGGGGTTGGGGGTCCTGGGTCTTCCCATTCAGCCAGCTCTTGAACTGTCAGTCCTGCCCACTGCCCCAGCCCCACCTCATGAGCAGGGGTGGCCTCTCCTACTCATTTGTCTGTCCGTGGGTCCATCTGTCCATCCATCCAGATAGGTGCTCATCGTGGACCATGTGAGCATGTGCATCTTATTGTCCTGCTACAGGATGTCAGACATTGTAGATGAGGGCATCACCAGCGAGTGAGTACCACCCCACCCCCAGCCCGTGCTGCGGAGACGGGTCCTGAACATAGGATGCCTTCAGATTGCCCAAAACTTCCAAGTGTGCAGCTCTGGGCACAGACCCCCCTGAGGGGGTGACCCTCCCCTCCTGAGGGTGGGAGCCTGTGCTGAGCAACCCCCCCCACCAAGGACTCCGTGGCTGCCCCCCCTAAGGGGCCAGCCTCCCCCACTGTGAAGGACCCCTCAAGGTGAACTCACTGTGGGACCCCCAGTATGCATTACTTTCTCTGGGAGGCCCCAGGGGCTGTGAATGTAAAGCACCCTGCCCAAGTAGCTCTTCACTCTTACCCATGGGTGTGCAACTCCTGCTTAAGACGCTTAAGGAGTGAAGTCCCCACCCCCCAACATCTGACCCTCGTCTGCAAGTGTCCATCTTCCAGAGTCTGAGACTCCCCATGTCTGTGGGCACCCAGGAATCCCTCCTTTCTCTGTTTCTACTTGTTGTTAAAGACATCAACAAATGGTGAAAGCCCATACCCTGCCTGGAGGCCATTTATTTGCTGAGCCCCATGGAGAAGGTGCCTACAGGAGTGAGAGTGTGTATATGGGTGTGGGTGGGTTTGGGTGGGTGTCTGAATGTCTACATGTGTGTGCGGTATCAGGCAGTGGCTGGGAGGCAAGGGCAGAGGCCAGAAGTGTCTGGGGGTACTGACCCATGCGTAGAGCGTGATCTGCCTTTCCCAGTTGGTGCAGGCCCTAATCGCAGAATTCCGGGGGACCCCAACCTTCAGCTACAAAGCAGCACATATCTTCTTCACCGACAGTGAGTGAGGAGGAGGCACGTGGGGGGTAGGGGCGAGGGAGCGAGGGGTCCCCTCTCACCTGGTGCCCCATCCTGCCCAACCTCCCCACCCCCAGCCTGTGCCCCTCTTCAGTGAACTGGGTTGCTCCTATGTGGCAAAGGTGGTGAAGACCCTGAAAGAGATCCACCTTGCCTTCCTCCCCTACGAAGCCCAGGTACAGCCTGAGCTCGTCCTGGGCAGAGTGTGGGACCCCTGACCACACCAAATCAGAGAGGGAGGGAGCCGGGGCAACTTAGACCACCGTGGGCTCCTGGAGGTTTGTCCCTCTGGGCACCTGCAGGGGGCAGCGGAGAGCACGCCTCTGGGTGGTCCCGCCCAAGGGGGTGGAGGCTGGGGCGTTGGCTTGAGTTCGTCCCGCCCCTTGGAGGGCCGAGCTGGTCTGGGGACCAGTGGGCGCCCGGCAGGAAGTGGAGCAGGTGTCCCCCGACGGCGGCATCTCTGGCCCTTGTCTCCCAGGTGTTCTCCCTGGATGGTCCCCGCAGCACCTTCAACCTCTACTGTCCCTACGGGGCCAGGAGCTGACACGGCAGCTGGAGGCACTGGCCCAGCAGATCGCCACACTGTGTACCACCATGCAGGAGTACCCGGCCATCCGCTACCGGAAGTGGGGACCCCACCCGATGCTGCCCCCTGACCTTGACCCCATCCTGCATCCAACCTTTAACCTCATTTTTGATCCCAGCCTTTGTCCTCACCCTGGTCTGATTCCCATCCCTAACCCCTACCTCCCATCCATGACCCCATCCTTGACATCCCCAGTAAAGCTGAATGCCTTCAAGGCAGACACTCCCTGTCTGGGTGAGGTGAGGTGTCCGGGGAGTTTGGGTCAAGGTCCCAGTCAGGGACAGGGTCAGTGTCCTCATCACTGCCCCCCTTCCCCAGGGCCCTGAATAAACCCACTCACAGCTACTCATCATGGACTGGACAGCCGACCTTGTGTCCCCACTGCTGCATGAGCGATCGTTCCAGCCCATGGCCTATGACCTGCTGGGCATCGAGCAGGACATGTACAGGTATGTGGACACTGGACGCACCCCCGCCCTCACCGCGGACCCGGGTGCCTGGTCCTCAGCTAGCTCCCCTGAGCCTCGTGTCACCTCCTGCAGGTATGAAACCATGGGACTGAGCGAGGCCCGTGAGAAGGCTGTGCTGCTGGACAAGGATGACGACCTGTGGCTGGAGCTGCATCACAAGCACATCGCGGATGTGTCCAAGTGCACACATGGGACGGGGGCAGACGCCCCTTCCGCACCACGGTCCCCACCCCATCCTCTCCTCCCCCATTGTGGCCCAGTCCTGCCATTTGGGTCTTGGTGAGACCCCCTCCACAAGCCACACCCCTCAGCCCAACTCCGGGGTGTCCTCCCAGAGCGAGCTTGCACGTGGCCTGTTATAGGGACATCTGACCTCTCCCCATCCTGCCGTCAGACTACCTCACCAACCACACCCCTGGCGGCCCTTAACTGCCAGAGTGTCACAGAGCTTCTGAAGACATTCTGTGAGGGCAAGAGACTGACCACTGACAAGGTAGGCGTGGGGCCGGATGCGAGGCTGGGAGGAAAGCCAGCTCCCCGCAGAGCAGGGGCGGGGCCTCCATCAGGCATTGGGACCCCTGGAGGCGGGGCCTGGCCTCACATCCCACCTGTCCCAGGCCAACATCAAAGACCTGTCCCACATACTGGAAAAGATGCCGCAGTATCAGAATGAGCTGAACAAGGTGAGCGTGGGCAGGGAACCCCCACTGCCCGCCTTTCCCCACAACCCCCACGGCCCCACTTCTCCCCGCACGCCGACTGCCGGCCTGGATACAGTCTCTGTCCCCCGACCCCGCAGTACTCCACGCACCTGAATGTAGCCGAGGACTGCATAAAGCCTTTAAGGGCTCTGTGAAGAAACTGCAGTGTGGAGCAGGTGCAGGCCGCCTGGGACGGGTGTGTGCCCTGTGTGCGTGGGCGGGACCTGTATGAGGGGTGGAGCCCGTGGAGAAGCAGGACGGGGTGAGGGGTGGGGCCCGTGGAGAGGCAGGACCAGGGTGTGGGGTGGGGATCGTGGAGAGGCAGGACCAGGGTGTGGGGTGGGGCTTGTGGAGAGGCAGGACCAGGGTGTGGGGTGGGGATCGTGGAGAAGCAGGACCAGGGTGGGGGGTGGGGATTGTGGAGAAGCAGGACCGGGGTGGGTGGTGGGGCCCCTGGAGAGGCAGGGCCTGGTGTTGGGTGGGGACTGCAGTGTGGTGGTATATGGTTAGGGGCGGGGCCCTATGGCTGACGAGGTGGGACCTTCCGAGCCCTTAGAGGAGGAAGCAGGCCCCAAAGTTCTTGCCAAGGATCCTGGAATGTCCCAGCCCTACTGGGCCATAGTGGCTGACAGGACAGCTGGTCCCCATGCCCTGCAGGATTTGGACATGGGCTCCGATGCAGAGGGAGAGAAGATCAAGGACGCCATGAAGCTGGTGGTGCCGGTGCTACTGGATGCAGCAGTGCCGGCCTAAGAGAAGATCCTGGTCCTGCTGCTTTGCATCCTCCTGCGGAATGGTGGGTGGGGGCACAGGAAGGCCTCCCGATGTGCTCCAGTGATCCTCAGAAGCTCCCATTCCCACAGTTCCCCAGTGCGTGGGATGGCCCCACTCACCAGGCATGCCAAACCACACAGATACCCCTCCATCGATCTAGGGGTCTCGTCATTGGCATGAAAGTGCCACTGATATAGAGACTGCCATGTCTAGGACTGCTCTCAACTAATTCCTGGGGATCCTCCACCCTGCGCCCTCCCGGTTCCCCACCCAGAGTTCTGACTTTAGGACTCCACTTCCTGCTGCCCTCAGTGGCTCTCTTGTTTAGGAAGACCTCCCAACTGCAGTATAGCCCCACCACAGCCCTGCAGGCCCCTCCTGCCGCCCCCAAGCTTAGCCCAGGAGCCCACATGCCGCCTCCTGTTGTCCCCACGTCCCCATGAGGGTCCCGTCCACCTCATCTAGGTGCAAGCAAGGAGAACCTGCTCAGGCTGACCCAGCACGCCAGCATGCAGGCACACAGCGGCCTCATCCGGGACCTGGAGCAGCTGGGGGGCACTGTCACCAGCCCTGGGGTAAGCTGGGAGGAGGCTGTGGAGTCAGAGGCTGGGCACAGGGCAAATGGCATAGGGACACCTGGGAGAGGGCATTGAATCAGAGTTTGCCCCTGGGGTGCAGAGGGCATATCACCGGGGCTGGCATACACAGGGCATGGGGTGGTCCTAGGGGGACACCGAGCCCTGTGCAGGGTCAGGTCTGGGGACCAGGAAACACCAGGGCTGTCCCCAGCAGTGGGAAACCTAACCAAGGGGTGAGATGTGGTCACAGCCCCGGTACTGGTGGCGGGGCAGTGTGGGGCATGGGGCCTGAGTCCTGGAGGCAGATAATAGGATCCCCAGCATGGGCACGAGGGCACACAGCTGACATCTCAGAGGACCTCTGCCCCCGGAAAGCAGGCACATACAGCTGCTTCCTTCCCTCAACTCTCAGCCTAGCCTCTCCTGTCTCTCTCGGGCCTCCATGCACCACTGCCCCTGACCCGCCCGCACTGTGGTGTGGCGGCTGGCTGTCCTTTCGCCCAGCTCCCATCTCTGCTCACCCTCCTCTCAGCTCCCCTGTTGCTCTGTGTTCTTCATCCTCCTTCCTTATTCTCTCATGCTGTCTTTCTGTTCTGTCTCTCAATCTTTGCAACACCCCCAAGGGAGACGAGCCACCAGCCCCATCTGTGACCCCTCTCCTCCCCACCTCTCCCACGGGTCTCGCTGCACTGCACTGTAGGGCTGCGGGACCTCATCCAGCTGCAGCTTAGGGAGCGCTCGTAGCCCACCTGTCAGCTGTCGTGCTGGACAGCGATCATCAAGGACGTGGTGGAGGTAGTGCTGGTGGGGAATTGCTTGGGCAGGGTGGGAACTATGGGACCTTTCCTCCCCTGCCCCCATCCAAGCAGCGGCTCAGCACCTTTGTAGTCACAGCACCAAGCCTCGGGGCTTATAGAAATCCCTCATTACGGGCATGCCCCCTGCCATTCAGTCTCTGCCACCAGAGAAGCCCCAAGCAGGCACCTGAGGAATTGGGGTGGCAGAGGGACCCCTCCTCTGTCCCCTCTATTGTCTTCCCCTGCCATCTAGAAAGCCCCCTGGTCTTCCCTTTCCCTGCCCTGTGCCAGCCCCTGCCCATCCTGGGAGCTCAGATCATCCAGAGCATAAAGGACCAGGTCAGTGATTCCTGCCTGCTGTCCCTGTGGAGGGAGTCCTATCCCCTCCACCTGCCTGGGGCCCAGTGAACTTGGTCCGCAACCCCATGGACCTTGGAGGCCTGGAGCCTCTGTGACCCCAGGAGGCGAGAGATGGAGACAGTGGCACCTGTCTGCCAAGACCTTGGCTCCTGAACACACAGTGGAGGGGCTCCAGGCATTGGGCCCCACAACCTGAGGCCCTCTCCCAGGCCTCCGTCTCAGGCACCCAGGATGGTGTGCAGGAGCGGCTGGACAGAGAGCTGTGGCCCTTCGTGTCCGTCCCCAGCCACACACCCAGCTCCCAGGCTGCTGTCAGGTGAGTGCCCTGGGGAGCCCCCTTCAGAGGCACCCATTGGGTAAGGGGGCTAGCATGGGTGGGGGTGTGGTCTCCAAACTGACCTCTGCCCACCTCCCTTGGCACAGCACCCACTTAGGCCATTGGCACAAGACTAAAGCGTGCATGGAGACACGTGCAGTATCCCGGCTTCTCATCTACATCATGGGTGGTGTGGCCGTGTCAGAGTTGAGGGCTGCCTATGAGGTGACCAGAGCCACAGATGGCAAGTGGGAGGTGCTCATTGGTGTGTCCCAACCGGGGTCCCCAGGCCAGGGCAAGGCCCACAGCGGGACTCCTCCATGCCTGGGTCCCTGGGGCTGTGCCTGGATTTCCAGGTTTAGGGGAATGGCTGACCACCAGACTCTGGCGGGGTCCCCGAAGCCTAGAACCTCTGCAGGGCTTGTGTCTGGGAGCCCTGGGTGCGGGGATGTAGTCGTACCTCTGTGTTTCTAAGGCACCTAGACTCCTGAGTCCTCAGGGTCAATCCTGGAGTTCCCAGGGACACTGGTTGGGAGGTCCCCAGGCAGTGACCCCACCTCCCCACCCCTCTGTTCCTGCCTAGGGTCCTCACACATCCTGACCCCAACATGCTTCCTGGATGACCTCAAGGTGCTGGACCAGAAACTGAAGGACATTTCTCTTCCCTGACCCCCAAGTTCGGCCCTGGCCTGCTGCCTCCCTTTCCAGGGAAATAAACGGCTTCCTCCTCTCTGCCCGGCTCCACCCACCTCACTTCCCTTCCGAGGGAGCAGGATGGGGCCAGTCTCCCCGTGAGTCCCATTCCCCAGCCCCGACCTGCACCTCAGGCCCCACCACACCCACTTGTTCTGCCAGAGGGAGGTTAAGCACTTGGGCTCAGGTTTGAATATTGCCTCCAGCGCTGATCAGCTGACAGGCCATGGCCAACCTGCTGGGCTCCGCATCCAAGAGACGGGCCACTAATGGCAGCTGCTTTGCGGAGGAGATAAAATGGTGCAGGAAAGCTGATGCCCTTGTCACCAGGTATCTTCGCTGCTCCCATGGGTTATTACTAGTATTATGAACAAGCAGAATGGGCCCTGCGCGCCCACCCACCCCAAGCCCTCTAGGAACGGTCTCAGCAGGCCTAGGGCCATACAGACCAAGGGTCTTCCCCAGCTCCTGGGATCAGAGCCTGCATTTGGGTGAGGACAGTCACCCAGCACACCATTCCCGGGTCCCACTCTCTCTGCTCATCCTCTTCCCCATTCCCAGGCCAGTGGCAGGGGCTCCTCCCTGCAGAACTTAACAGAGCCTTTACTGGGTGTATTAGTGTGCTCAGGCTGCCATAACAAAGTACTGTGTTCCTGACGACTTACACAACAGAAATATATTGTCCTCCAGTCCTGGAGGCTGGAAGCCCAAGATCAGGGTGTCTTCTGAGGCCTCCCTCCTGGGCATGTAGATGGCCGTCTTCCCTCACAAGGTCTTCCCTCTGTGTGTGTGTGTGTGTGTGTGTGTACCAATCTTATAAGGGTACCAGTCACACTGGGTTAGTGCCCACCCAAATGGCCTCATTTGAACTTAATTATCTTGTGAAAGACTCTACCTCCACTCTCTTCTGTGGTCCTGGGTGTTAGGGTTTCAATATATGAACGTGGAGTTGGGGGGCCATACACAATCTAGGCTGCAACACGCAGCTAAGAAGAGGTGGGCACCTCACAGCCTAAGATAAGGACCCTTCCTCCTGGGGCACAGATGCCCAGCCAGGCAGAGGAGCTGCAGCAGAGGGAGCGGCTGCCTGAGCCCCGAGGACAGCCTAATCCACCCAGACCCTGGGCAATCAGGGAAGTCGTCTTGGAGGAGGTGAGGTTTGAATTGAGAATGAAAAGGAAGAGAAGTCAGGAAGGGAGGGAAGGGAAAAGGTAAAGGAGTGCGGTGGTGTGGAGAGAATAGGGTAACAAGTTCTGAGAGCCACTTAGGGCCTCAAAGACGGCGGTTCTTGGCCTGTGCTGGGGAGATGGGAAACTACAGACGGCATCCCTACCAGGGGCGGGTGGGCCCCAAGGCTAATTCTGGCGAAAAGACTGATGGATTGGGTGCCCGGGTAGGAGGCCCAGGGTGAGTAAGCTGGCTACAGCACCCCCCAGTGGAGCGCTACGTATTTCCATTCCAAGGCCGAAACCGGGAGGGGGTAGACGGAGACAGGACACCCAGGACCCTTCCTTCCGTGCCCACTGAGGACTTAACCCTGATGTGGAGGTCACCTATCCTTTTGAGAATTCAAGGAAATCTGCGCACCTCCCAGAAAAGTCTCACACACAGTTTTGGAAGTGGGGCTTCACAGAAGCCACTGATTCAGCAGTTCTCCTTCCAGGCTGTATGCGAAACTCCCGCCACGGGAAGAAGTGTGGGTGTGCAAGGTCGTCGGGCGGACGGGATGAGTGCAGTGGCGAGAGTGGGTCGGCGCAGAGCCCTGAGACTGCCCCCACTGGAGGAGCGGCGGCCTCGGCAGGGAAGCCTTTTCACTGGCGGGAGACCGAGGAGGTGGGAGGGAGATGTTCTTCCACTTGAGCAGTGAAACGCGCCTCCCTGGCCAGCCCCGCTCTCCCTGGGGCCCCGCTTGAGTAGGTGCGCGCGGTGAGCACCAGGGGTCGCTGCGGCTCAATGTCCCCGGTTCTCTGATCTCTGGCGCCTGTGACTGCAGCTTGGCTGACCCTAGTAGGTCAGCAGCTACCCAGTAGTGGTCAACAGCAACAAAACTCTGTTGCTTAAAACGCCTCGGCCTCTGCCCCTTATATATATTCTCCCATATGGTAGGATGCCTTTTTGTTCTGTTGATGGTGTCCTTTGCTGTACAAAGATTTTAAGTTTGATGTAGTCCCATGTGTTCATTTTTGCTTTTATTTCCCTTGCTCAAGGAAGTGCATTCAGGAAAAAGTTGCTCATTTTATATTCAGGAGATTTCTGCCTATGTTATCTTCTAAGAGTTTTATGGTTTTCATGACTTACATTCAGGTCTTTGATCCATTTCGAGTTTACTTTTGTGTATGGGGATAGACAATAATCCAGTTTCATTCTCTTGAATGTAGCTGTCCAGTTTTGCCAACACCAGTTGTTGAAGAGGCTATTTCCCCATTGTATGACCATGGCTCCTTTATCGTATATTAATTGACCATATATGCTTGGGTTTATATCTGGACTCTCTAGTGTGTTCCATTGGTCTATGGGTCTGTTCTTGTGCTGGTACCAAATTGTCTTGATTACTGTGGCCTTGTAGTAGAGCTTGAAGTCAGGGACCATAATGCCCCTGGCTTTATTCTTCCTTCTCAGGATTGCTTTGGCTGTTTGGGGTCTTTTGTGGTTCCGTATGAATTTTAGAATTATTTTCTCTAGTTGGTTGAGGAATGCTGTTGGTATTTTGACAGGGATTGCATTGAATCTGTAGATTGTCTTAGGAAGGATGGCCATTTTGACAATATTAATTCTTATCCACGAGCATGGGATGTTTCCATTTATTGGTATCTTCTTTAATTTCTCTCATGGGTGTCTTGTAGTTTTCAGTGTATAGGTCTTTCACTTCCTTCTTTAGGTTTATTCCTAGATATTTTATTCTTTTTGATGCAATTGTGAATGGAATTGTTTTTCTGATTTCTCTACCTGTTTGTTCATCATTAATGTATAGGAGTACAACAGATTTCTAGATCTACTAGTTTTGGAGTTGATTCTTTAGTGTTTTTTTATGTACAATATCATGTCTTCAGCAAACAGGGACAGTTTAACTTGTTCTTTACCAATGTGGATTCCTTTTATTTCTTTGTGTTTTCTGGTTGCCATGGCTCGGGCCTCCACAACGATGTTGAATAACAGTGGGGAGAGTGGGCATCCTTGTCTTGTTCCCGTTCTTAAAGGAGAAGCTGTCAGCTTCTCACTGTTAAGTATGATGTTGGCTGTGGGTTTGTCATATATGGCCTGTATTATGTTGAGGTACTTTCCTTCTATATCCATCTTGTTGAGAGTTTTTATCATGAATGGATGTCGAATTTTGACGAATGCTTTTTCAGCATCTATGGAGATGATCATGTGGTTTTTGTCCTTCTTTTTGTTGATGTGGTGGATGATGTTGATGGATTTTTAAATGTTATACCATCCTTGCATTCCTGGAATAAATCCTAGTTGGTCGTGATGGATGATCTGTTTAATGTATTTTTGAATTCTGTTTGCAAATATTTTGTTGAGTATCTTTGCATCAATGTTCATCAGGGATGTTGGTCTGTAATTTTCTTTTTTTTGTGGTGTCTTTGCCTGGTTTTTGTTATTAGGGTGATGCTGGCCTCATAGAATGAGTTTGGAAGTATTCCTTCCATTTCTACTTTTTGGAAAACTTTAAGAAGGATAGGTATTAGTTCTTCACTAAATGTTTGATAAAATTCAGCGATGAAGCCATGTGGTCCAGGTGTTTTGTTCTTAGGTAGCTTTTTGATTACCAATTCAATTTTGTTGCTAGTAATTGGTCTGTTCAGATCTTCTGTTTCTTTCTGGGTCAGCCATCGAAGGTTGTATTTTTCTAGAAAGTTGTCCATTTATTCTAGGTTATCCAGTTTGTTAGCCTATAATTTTTCATAGTATTCTATAATAATTATTTGTATCTCTGTACTGTCCATAGTGATTTTTCCCTTCTCATTTTTGATTCTGCTTATGCATGTAGACTCCCTTTTATTCTTGATAAGTCTGACTAGAGGTTTATCTATTTTGTTTATTTTCTCGAAGAACCAGCTTGTGCTTTCATTGATTCTCTCTATTGTTTTATTCTTCTTGATTTTATTTATTTCTGCTCCAGTCTTTATTATGTCCCTCCTTCTACTGACTTTGGGCCTCATTTGTTCTTCTTCTTTTTCCATTAATTGTGAGTTTAGACTGTTAGTATGGGTTTGTTCTTCTTTCCTGAGGTAGGCCTGTATTGCAATATACTTCGTTGTTAGCACTGTATTTGCTGTGTCCCACAGATACTGCAGTGTTGAATTATTGTTGTCATTTGTCTCCATATATTGCTTGAGTTCTGTTTTTATTTGGTCATTGATCCACTGGTTATTTAGGAGCATGTTGTTAAGTCTCCATGTGTTTGTAGGCTTTTTTGTTTTCTTTGCATATTTTATTTCTAGTTTCATACCCTTGTGGTCTAAGAAGCTGGTTGGTGCAATTTCCATCTCTTTGAATTTACTGAGGCTCTTTTTGTGGCCTAGTATATGATCTATTCTTGAAAACGTTCCATGTGCACTTGAGAAGAATATGTATCGTGCTGCTTTTGGGTGCAGAGCTCTGTAGATGTCTGTTAGATCCATTTGTTCTAATGTGTTGTTCAGTTCTCTGTCTCCTCACTTATTTTCTGTCTGGTTTATCTGTCCTTTGGAGTGAGTGGAGTGTTGAAGCCTGCTAGAATGAATGCATTGCATTCTATTTCCCCTTTTAATCCTGTTAGTATTTGTTTCACATATGTAGGTGATCCTCTGTTGGGTGCATATATATTTATAATGGTTATATCCTCTTGTTGGATCGACCCCTTTATCATTATGTAATGTCCATCTTTGTCTCTTGTGACTTTCTTTGTTTTGAAATCTACTTTGTCTGATACAAGTACTGCAACACCTGCCTTTTTCTCCCTATTAGTTGCATGAAATATCTTTTTCCATCCCTTCACTTTTAGTCTGTGAATGTCTTTGGATTTGAAGTTAGTCTCTTGTAGGCAGCATATAGTTGGGTCTTATTTTTTTATCCATTCAGTGACTCTATGTGTTTTGATTGCTGCATTTAGTCCATTTACATTTAGGGTAATTATTGGTAGGTATGTACTTATTGCCATTGCGGGCTTAGATTCGTCATTACCAAAGGTTCAGGGGTGGCTTCTTTGCTATCTGTCTAACTTAACTCACTTAGTATGCTATTACAAACTTAATCTAAAGAGTGTTTTTTCCCTACTCCATACTTTATATATTAGGTATCATATTCTGTACTCTTTGTCTGTCCCTTTTTATTACCTCTGGTGACAGTTATTTAACCTTGGGAACACTTCCATCTATAGCAGTCCTTCCAAATACACTGTAGAGATGGTTTGTGGAAGCTAAATTCTCTCAGCTTTTGCTAATCTGAAAATTGTTTAATCACTCCTTCAAATTTAAATGATAATCTTGCTGGATAATGTATTCTTGGTTCAGGACCCTTCTGCTTCATTGCATTGAATGCATCATGCCACTCCCTTCTGGCCTGTAAGGTTTCTGCTGAGAAGTCTGATGATAGCCTGATGGGTTTTCTCCTTTGTATGTGATCTTATTTCTCTCTCAGGCTGCTTTTAATAGTCTGTCGTTATCCTTGATCTTTGCCATTTTAATTATTATATGTCTTGGTGTTGTCCTCTTTGAGTCCCTTGTGTTTGGAGATCTGTGCACTAGCATGGCCTGAGAAACTATCTCCTTCCCCAGATTGGGGAAGTTTTCAGTAATTACTTCCTCAGAGACCCTTCCTATCCCTTTTTCTCTCTTCTTCTTCTTTTAGTACCCCTATAATACGAATATTGTTCCATTTGGATTGGTCACACAGTTCTCTCAGGGTTCTATCATTCCAAGAGATCCTTTTTTTTTGTCTCTGTCCCTCTGCTTCTTTGTATTCATATTCACTAATTTCTATTTCATTTATCATCTCCTCCACGGTATCTAACCTACTTTTACTATCCTCTATTGTCCTCTTCAATGATTAGATCTCTGTCCTAAATTCATTCCTGAGTTCTTGACTATCTTTCTGTACCTCCATGAGCATGTTTATGATTTGTATTTTGAAATCTGTTTCAGGAAGACTTATTAATTCAGTCCTACTCGACCCTTTTCTCTGCTGTTGAGATTTGGCTTTGAACCAGGTTCCCTTGACGTTTCATATTTTATGTGGCACCCTCTAGTGCCCAGAAGCTCTACTCTCTGGAGCTGCTCAGCCTCTGGAGTGATGTCAGGGGTAGCAGAGAGAGGTGCTGGTGCCTGGGGGGAGGAAAGAGCTGTTTCCTGTCTCCTGGCTCCTATGCCTGTCTCCACTGCCATAACCAGTGGCCAAACACACAGGTGTAAGCCTATATGCTTTGTGTTTGTAGCTGCCGTAGGCTACTGGGTGGTGAAGGAAGACCTCTTTGAGCAGAAGACATTTGAGATGAGAAGATGCCAGCTCTGGGAAGGTGTGGAGTGCAGAGCCTCCCTGAAGAGGAGGGACAGCAAGCACAAAAGTTGTGGGGTGGGACAGTCTTGGCATTTGAAAAATGTTAAGGATGAAGTGGAAGTCAGGAGGGGTGTCATCTCTGTCAAAACCTTGAAAACCGACTTTGAGAATTTGGATTTTATTCTGAGTTCCATGGGGAACCCTGAGGTGTCATCACCATCTCCACGCCTACCGCCATTGAAAAGCAGAATCAGTTTTCGCTTGGAGCCAGCAAGCCATCTGGGTGGTCTCCTTGCTGCCTGTGCTCCCTCTCCAGTCAGTAGCCAGAATGATCTTAAAAATACTGCTTGTCAGCTTCCAACCCCTTAAAGTAAAACCCAGATTCACTATCTTGACACCTCCCCCAGCCCATCTCCAGAATGGTCCACTCTGGCCAGACTGACCCCTGCTGGTCCTTGGATGCACCAGGCTTCTTCCTGCCTTAGGTTTTTGCACCTGTTTTTGTTTTTCATCCAGCCCAGATTTCTCCCCATGTGGCTTCTCAGGAGACTGTCTCTTTATTTTTCTTGATTGCAGCTGAAATGGTCCCTCTTCTGACAGTTATTTTTTGGCTACCCTATCTATATAGTTGCCCCTCTATTATTCTCACACCTTTCTGGGTTCTAGCAGAGAGCTCTTACCACAATTTTGCAGCCATTTTTTGTTCTAAGGCTATTGTCTCCTCAGCCCAAGGTGAGTCTCATGGGGGCAGGGGCCCCTTTTCTCTTGGTTAGCACCTAATACAGTGCCTGGGACATGGCCCAGTTACATGTTTGTGGACATGAACAAAGAGGTGATTGAATGTCAATCACAATGTGAGTTTCAGTGGTAACAGCAACTGGGCTTCTTTGGTAGCACGGCTGGGTTTGTGGAGCAAGGATGATGTCTGGTATTCTCTTTTCCTTCCCAGGAAAGGCTACCCGGTGGTTTGGGTTTGCTCCTCCCAAGTTGGGAAAAATGAACATGAACATACTTCACCAGGAAGAGCTCATTGCTCAGAAGAAAAGGGAAATTGAAGCCAAAAGGCAGCAGAAAGCCAAGCAGAATCAGGTGGCCGGCTCTCAGCACCCACATCCTGGTGTATAAGTGACCCCCCAGGGCTGGATTAGGATATTAGAGGATCCCTGGCAGAAAGCTTTGCTTGTGAGAGAAGACAGGGAGGCTGTGCCATAGCCTGCTAATGCAAGGGGTGACCCAGGTGCTCTCCTTTGGGAGGCTCAGTGTGGCAGAGAGAAGCAAGGGAGTGCAGGGGATGGCCTGCACACTTAGCAGTTAGTCACTGTCAGCAAGCTGTGGGCCAGGAGCCAGGGGTGGACCATGGAGCAAAAACCCGGACCCCATCCCTGCCCATATGGGGCTCACAGTCTACTGGCAGAGAGGGGTGCCAATCTTACCCGCAGACCTGCCAGTGGGTACCATCAGGCAGTGTGTTCCCAGAGGCAGTAGCAGCCACCATAGGGGCCCAGCATAGCCTCTGCATTCTGAAGGCCCAGGCAGTGCCATCCTGTTGAGGAAGCAGGGCAAGGCCCGTCTGGCAGAGGGCAGGAAGAGGAGAGAGTCCCTGTGTGTCGGTCAGCCTAAGGCGCTGGGGATGCAGTGGTAACCAACACAGCAACCTGCCTTTCATACTCCCCACTGAGTTGTCAGACGGTGCACCCAGAGAAAACAGTTCTCACAGGTATAATGATGTGAGCGAATCGGGTTGCATGCTGCTGCTACTGGGTGGTCAGGAAGGCCTTTTTGAGCAGAAGACATTTGAGATGAGTTGATGCACCTCCGAGAAGGCCTGGAGGGCAGAGCCTTCCTGAAGAGACTTCCTCAAAGGGGCTCCTCTGGAGGCAGGTGGGAGATGGGTGAAGCATGGTTTATTCCTGTCCTGAGAAACGCTCAGGGCAACCAAGAGTTTTTGTTTGTTTATTTGTTTGTTTTTTTACCGAAGAGTTTTGAGCAGGGGTGGTGTGATCAGGATGACAAGTTGGAAGAATTTCAGGCTGGAGGTTAACAATCAGAGAGGCAGGCCCTTTCCTCTGGGGTCTGGACCGTGGTGTGTGGAACCCTTCCACAAAGCTCTGTCCCAGTCCCTGCCTCTCCTAAGAGTCTGCGGCTTCTCCTTGAACTGGACTTAGACCTTATTCCTGGTGGAATCCAGGGATCAGCACCTCCAAGGCGCTCATGAACGTGGATGTGGGTATTGGGCGATCCATCAGTGTACGGGCTCGTGGGCTCTCACCATGGGGTTATGGGAGGACTTGCACCAACATAGGAAAAGCCTATAGGATCTCTTCCAGGTGGATCTCCTGTAGGCTGCTCGACCTGAGTGCCGGGATCAGGCCCCTGAAATGAACATCAGGTAGGTGGCTGTATAGTTCAGGTGGCTTTGGAAATAAGATTGTTTTCATGACTGTAAAAGTGTATAAAGCCAGATTTTATGATTTCTCAATGAAGAAATAAGAAACATTCAAGTTAGCTTAAGACTACCACTTTGATATGTAGTCTCCTCCCACAACTTTGCTTTGTTTTAGGAAGTTGTGAACAATTGTGTGTGCTGATTTCCTTTCTGCTTTTTAAAAGAAAAGCTTTTCCCCTGCATTACTAGTCTTTAGAACCAACGTAGTTTTAGATTTTACATGCCATAAAATGTATCTTTTAAACTGTGCAACTTTATAATTTTTAGTACATTCACAGCACCGTGTAGCCATGGCCACTATCTAAATCCAGAACATTTTATCAACCCCCCCAAAAAACCCTATTCCCATTAGCAGTCACTCCCCATTTCCCCGTCTTCCAGCCCCTTGGCAACCACCAAGATATTATCTGCCTCTATATATTTTCATATTCTAGATCTCTCATATACTGTGACATGCAGAGTTTTGTATTTGGCTTCTTTCACTCAGCACAGTGTTCTCAACATAAATCCACATTATAGCATATGTCAGGACTTAATTCCTTTTTATGGCTGAATAATATTCCACTGTGTGGACAGACCATGTGTTGTTTATCTGTATATCAAGAGCTATCATTTAAACTGCACTGTAACATCCCCTACCATTTATTATGGGTGGTTTTCAAGTGGGGTTCACTGGCTGGACCTGCTGCGACCCCTCTGTGTTTTCTCATCTTCCATTGTCTGCATCTTCTTTCCCATCCCTCCCATGTGTGTCCCTCATACACAGTGTGAGGACAGGGCCAGGGTTACCAGAAAGCCCTGTTTACCCAGAAAGTCTGGGTTTAATACTAAAGGCTAGTTATCAACAGAACTTTGTTTTTATAAAAAATAACTTGTATTGCCCCCCTTTTTTAAGAGAATTCGTATAAATGATACAAATTCGTAGATGATACAAAAAAAAAAAAAAACGGAGAAGAGAGCAAAAAAAATCAGTCATTATAACCCTGCCACCCAGGGACACATGCTGGTGGCATTTTTTTCCTTTTTTTAAATTAAGGTATTATTGATATAAACTCTTAGGAAGGTTTCACATGAAAAACCAATGTGGTTACTACATTTACCCATATTATCAAGTCCCCACCCATACCCCAATGCACTCACTGTCCATCAGTGTAGTAAGATGCCCTAGATTCACTGTTTGCCTTCTCTGTGCTACACTGTTTTCCCCGTGACCCCCCACACCATGTGTACTAAACATAATACCCCACAATCCCCTTCTCCCACCCTCCCCACCCACCCTCCCACACCCCTCCCCTTTGGTAACCACTAGTTCCTTCTTGGCGTCTCGGAGTCTGCTGCTATTTTGTTCCTTCAGTTTTGCTTCATTGTTATACTCCACAAATGAGGGAAATCATTTGGCACTTGTCTTTCTCTGCCTGGCTTATTTAACTGAGCATAATGTCCTCCAGCTCCATCCATGTTGTTGTAAATGGTAAGATTTGTTTCCTTCTTATGGCTGAATAGGATTCCATTGTGTATATGTACCACATCTTCTTTATCCATTCATCTACTGATGGACACTTAGGTTGTTTCCATATCTTGGCTATTGTAAAAAGTCCTTCAATAAATATAGGGGTGCATATGTCTTTTTGAATCTGAGAAGTTGTATTCTTTGGGTAAATTCCAAGGAGCGGGATTCCCGGGTCAAATGGCATTTGTATTTTTAATTTTCTGAGGAACCTCCATATTGCTTTCCACAATGGTTGAACTAGCTTACATTCCCACCAGCAGTGTAAGATAGTTCCCCTTTCTCCACATTCCCACCAGCATTTGTTGTTTAGTTGCATGGTGGCCATCCTCACTGGTGTGAGGTGATATTTCATTGTGGTATTAATTTGCATTTCCCTGATGATTAGTGATGTGGAGCATCTTTTCATGTGTCTTTTGGCCATCGGAATTTCTTCTTTGGAGAACTCTCTCTTCATATCCTCTGCCCATTTTTTAATTGGGTTATTTGCTTTTTGGGTGTTGAGGCGTGTATGTTCTTTATACACTTTGAATGTTAACCCCTTGACTGATATGTCATTTACAAATATATTCTCCCATACTGCAGGATGCCTTTTTGTTCTGTTGATGGTGTCCTTTGCCCTACAGAAACTTTTTAGTTTGATGAAGTCCCATGAGTTCATATTTGCTTTTGTTTCCCTTGCTCAAAGAGATGCATTCAGGAAGAAGTCACTCATGCTCATATTCAGGAGATTTTTGCCCATGTTGTCTTCTAAGAGTTTTATGGTTTCATGACTTACATTCAGGTCCTTGATCCATTTCAAGTTTACTTTTGTGTATGGGGTTAAACAATAATCCATTTTCATTCTCTTGCATGTAGCTGTCCAGTTTTACCAACACCAGCTGTTGAAGAGGCTGTCGTTTCCGCATTGTATATCCATGGCTCCTTTCCATATATTTATTGACCACATGTTTTAGGGTTTATATCAGGGCTCTCTCGTCTGTTCCATTGGTCTATGGGTCCGTATTTGTGCAGGTACCAAATTGTCCTGAGTAGTATGGCTTTATGGTAGAGCATGAAGTTGAGGAGCATAATCCCCCCAGCTTTATTCTTACTTCTCAGGATTGCTTTGGCTATTCAGGGTCTTTTTTGGTTCCATATGAATTTTAGAACGATTTTCTCTAGTTCGTTGAAGAATGCTGCTGGTGTTTTAATAGGAATTGCATTTAATCTGTAGATTCCTTTAGGCAGGATGGCCATTTTGACAATATTAATTCTCCCTATCCATGAGCACAGGATGTGTTTCCATTTATCGGTATCTTCTTTAATTTCTCTCATGAGTGTCCTGTAGTTTTCAGAGTATAGGTCTTTAATTTCCTTGGTTAAGTTTATTCCTAGGTATTTTATTATTTTTGATGCAATTGTGAATGGAATTGTTTTCCTGATTTCTCTTTCTGCTAGTTCATTGTTAGTGTATAAGAATGCCACAGATTTCTGCGTATTAATTTTGTATCCCACAAGTTTGCTGAATTCAGATATTAGATCTAGTAGTTTTGGAGTGGATTCTTTAGGGTTTTTTATGTACAATATCATGTCATTTGCAAACAGGGACAGTTTAACTTCTTCCTTGCCAATCGGGATGCCTTTTATTTCTTTATGTTGTCTGATGGCTGTGGCTAGGACCTGCAGTACTATGTTGAAATGGGCCATCTTGTGATCGGCCTTGGCCCTGCCACTGCGTGTGGCTGTTGGCATGGCTGGCCTTGTTCACACTTCCCCCTTGGAACTCTACCTGAGACGGTAAGAGCTGCTGGCTGTTAGAATCCAGCTGCTGGTGGCCAGCTGCTCATTTGGGTTACAACTAGTGATTGATCACCTACCATTTGCAGCTATGCTACTAGGAAAGATAAACCGTGGCTTCTGCCTAAGGCAGCTTACTATCTGTAGCATTTATAGAAGTGACTTACTAAAGTGATTTAAGGATTATTTATTCATGGAACTTACTTAGTAGACTTGTAGTAATTTTTTATTTTTTTTAATTGATATAGTCTTATTTTAGTTTCAAGTATATAACACAGTGGTTCAGTAGTTACCCATATTATTAAATCCTCACCCCCACTAGTGCAGTTAGTACTATCTGTCAGCATAGGCAGATGTTACAGAATCATTGTGTATATTCTCCATGCTGTACTATTATGCTGGTGACTGACATATTATGATTGAGAATTTTTGTACCACTTTATCCCCCTCACCCTCCCTTTCCACTCTCCCCAGCCCCTCCCCCATGGTAGCCATCATTCCCTTCTCAGTGTATATGAATCTACTGCTCTTTTGTTCATGCTGTTTGGCTTTGTATTTATAGCCCACAAATAAGTGAAATTGTATGGTATTTGTCTTTCTCCGCCTGGCTTATTTCACTGAGCATAATACCCTCCAGCTCCATCCATGTTGCTGCAAAGGGAGGATTTCTTTTTTTATGGCTGAATAATATTCCATTGTGTATATGTACTACATCTTATCCATTCATCTGCTGATGGACACCTAGGTTACTTCCATATCTGGGCTATTGTAAATAGTGCTGCAGTAAATATAGGAGTGCATATGTCTTTTTGGATCAGGGATTTCATTTTGGGGGGTTCAATTCCCAGAACTGGAATTGTTGGGTCAAATGGTATTTCTATTTTCAGTTTTTTGAGGAACCTCCATACTGCTTTCCACAGTGGCTGCACCACTTTACATTCCCACCAGCATTTGTTATTTTTTTGTCTTTTGGGCAGTGGCCATTCTGACTGATGTGAGGTGATAATCTCATTGTGGTTTTGATTTGTATTTCCCTGATGATTAGCACATCTTTGATGTTCCTGTTGGCCATTTATATTGAGTCTTTGGAGAAATGTCTGTTCAGGTCTTCCACCCATTTTTTAATCAGGTTTTTTTAAATTGATGTTGAGTCATATGACTGCTTTATATATTTTGTATATTGACTGCTTAAGGATTAAATCACTTACAGATATATTCTCCCATACTGTAGGTTGCCTTCTTATTCTGCTGATGATGTCCTTTGCTGTACAGAAGCTTTTAGTTTGACATAGTCCCACTTGTTCATTTTTTATTTTGTTTCCATTGCCTGTGGAGATGTGTCCAGGAAAAAACTCATATGTATGTTCAAGAGATTTTTGCCTATTATCTTCTAAGAGTTTTATGATTTCATGACTTACATTCAGGTCTTTGATTGATTTAGAGTTTAATTTTGTATATGGAGTTAAGCAGTAATACAGTTTCATTCTCTTACATGTAGGTGTCCAGTTACTCAGCACCAGTTATTGAAGAGGTTGTTTTCTCCCCATTGAATATTCATGGTTTCTTTATTGCATATTAATTGACCATATATGTTTGGGTTTATATCTGGGCTTTCTGTTCTGTCCCATTGATCTATGGGTCTGTTCTCATGCCAGTACCATACCATTTTGATAATTGTAGTTTTAGAAGAGCTTGAAATTAGGGAGCATAATCCCCCCAGCTTTGTTCTTCTTTCTCAAAATTGCTTTGACTACTGAGGGTCTTTTGTGGTTCCATGTAGATTTTAGAACTATTTGTTCTAGCTCATTGAAGAATGCTGTTGGTATTTTGATGGAGCTTGCATGGAATCTGTCAGTTGGCTTTGGGCAGGATGGCCATTTTGACAATGTTAATTCTTCTTATCCATGAGCACGAGAAAGGTTTCCATTTATTGGTGTTTTCTTTAATTTATCTCATGGGTATCTTGTAGGTCTTTCACTTTCTTGGTGAGGTAGTTTTATTCGTAGGTATTTTATTTTTTTGATGCAATGGTAAGTGGAATTGTTTTTCTGATGTCTCTTTCTGCTATTTCGTTGTTAATATGTAGGAACACAACAGATTTCTGTGCATTAAATTGCTGAATTCAGTTACTTGTTCTAATATTTTTTTTGTGAAGTGGTAGAGGTTTCTGTGTATAATGTCATGTCATCTGCAAAAGGTGATAGTTTCACTCATTCCTTACCAATTTGGATGCCATTATCTCTTTGTGCTCTCTGATTGCCTTGGCTAGGACCTCCAGTACTATGTTGAATAAAAGTGGGCATCCTTGTCTTGTTCCTGATCTTAGAAGAAAAGCTTTCTGCTTTTTTCTATTATTATGATGTTGGCTGTGGGTTTGTCATATATGGCCTTTATTATGTTGAGGTACTTACCCTCTATAACCATTTTGTTGAGTTTTTATCATGAATGAATGTTGAATTTTGTCAAATTCATTTTCAGCATCTATTGAGATTATCATGTGATTTTAGTCCTCCTTTTTGTTGATGTGTTATATGGTGTTGATTGATTTATGAATATTGTACCATCCTTGCATACCTGGAATAAATCCCACTTGGTCATGATTGATGATTTTTTTGATGTATTTTTAAATTAGGTTTGCTAATATTTTGTTGAGGATTTTTGCATCTCTCTTCATCAGGGTTGTTGGTCTGTAATTTCCTTTTTTTTGTACTATCTTTGGTTTAGGTATTAGAACGATGCTAGCCTCATAGAATAAGTGTGGAAGCTTCCCTCCTCTTCTGCTTTTTGGAAAACTTTAAGGACGGTCTTAGCTCTTCTTTAAATGTTTGATAAAATTCAACTGTGAAGCCATCTGATCCAGGAGTTTTGTTTTTAGGTAGTTTTTAAATTACCAACTTGATTTCCTTGCTGGTAATCGGTCTGTATTTCCATAGTGTCCATTTTCATTATTCCTTTTTTGTTTGATTCTGTTTATGTATGTATACTCTTTCTTGATAAGTCTGGCTGTGGGTTTATCTATTTTGTTTATTTTCTCAAGCAGCTCTTAGTCTAAAATTTTTCTATTTTTAAATTCTCTATATTATTCATTTCTTCTCTGAACTTTATTATGGCCCTCTTTCTACTAACTTTGGGTTTCATTTGTTCTTTTTCTAGTCTTTAATTGTAAGTTTAGACTGTTTATTTGGGATTGTTCTTGTTTCTTGTGGTAAGCCTATATTGCTATGTACTTCCCTCTTAGAAAGGCCTTTGCAGCATCTCACAAATATTAGACTGTTGTTTTTTTGTTTTCATTTGTCTAAATGTATTGCTTTATTTTTGTTTTAATTTGGTCATTGATCCACTGATTATTTAGAAATATGTTGTTTAGTCTCCATGTGTTTGTAGGCTTTTATGTTTCCTTTGTGTAATTTATTTCTAATTTTATACCATTGTGGTCTGAGAAGCTGCTTGATACAGTATAAATCTTTTTAAATTTATTGAAGCTCTTCTTGTGGCCTAGTATGTGATCTATTCTGGAAAAAGTTCCATGCACATGTGAAAAAAATGTGTATCTTGCTGCTTTTGGATGGAGTGTTCTGTAGATGTCTGTTAGGCCCATCTGTTCTGTGTTGTTCTGTGTCTCTGTTTCTTTACTTATTTTCTGTCTGGTCAATCTATTGATGTGAGTGGTGTGTTAAAGTCTCCTGAAATGTACATGTTGCAATTTATTTCCTTCCTTTAATTCTTTAGTGTTTGCTTTACATATTTAGGTAACCTATGTTTTGTGCATAGATATTCATAATGGTTATACCCTCTTCATGGACTGACCCCTTTATCATTATGTAATGTCCTTCTTTGTCTCTTGTTACTTCCTTTGTTTTGAAATCAGTTTTGTCTGATATAAGTACTGCTAATCTTTATTCTCCCTGTTATTTGCATGGAATATCTTCTTCCATATCTTCACTTTAATCTGTGTATGTCTTTGGGTCTGAAATGAGTCTCTTGTAGAAAGCAAAGATGGGTTTTGTTTTTTTGTCCATTCTGCCGCTATGTGTCTTTTGATTGGCAGTCCATCCATTTACATTTAAGGTATTTGTTGATAGGTATGTACTTACTGCCATTTTATTAAAATTTTTCTGGTTGTTTTTATAGCTCCTCTCTGTTCCTTTCTTCCTTTCTATACTCTTCGCTTGTTATTTGATAGTTTTCTTTAATTTGATAGGGTTTCTGTTTAATTTTTTGTGTATCTATTGTAGGCTATAGTTTTGTGGCTACCAATAGTTCAAGGATAGCTTCCCGACTACATAACAGTCTGTAATATAAAGTTGCTGATTGCTCTATTTCAAACACAATCTTAAAGTACTTTATTCTTCTTCCTCCTCCTCCACACTTTCTGTATTAGTTGTTGCAATCAAAACTGTTCAACCTTAAGAACATTTCCATCTATAGCATATCCTTTAAAATATCCTGTAAGTCTGGCTTAATGGTGGTGAATTCCTTCAACTTTTCTTTATCTGGAAATTGTTTAATACCTGCTTCAAATTTAAATAATAATCTTGCTGGGTAGAGGATTCTTGGTTGGAGGTCCTTCTGTTTCAGTGAATTAAGTATTTCATGCCACTCCCTTCTGGGTGCATAGTTTCTGCTGAGAAGTCTGTGGATAGCCTGATGGGGTTTCTGCTATAATTAATCATTTTTCTATCTCTGGCTGGCTGCTTTCAATACTCTTTCCTTATCCTTGATCTTTGCCATTTTAATTATTGTATGTCTTGATGTTGTCTTCCTGGGTTTCCTTTTGTAAGACTCTCTGTGCTTCCATGACCTGAGTGTTTATTTCCTTTCCCTGATTGGGGAAGGTTTCAGGTTATTTCCTCAGAGAGTTTCTATCCTTTTGTGTCTCTCTTCCACTTCTGGAACCCCTACCACGTGACTGTTGTTCTTTTTGGGGTCATCACACAGGTCTCTTACCATTTTTTCATTCCTAGGGGTCCTCTTTTCTCTGTTCTCAGCTTTGTTGTGTTCCTGTTCTCGCTGCCTGTCTCATCTGCTTGCAGCAGTCTGTTATTCATTCCTTCCATATTGTGTTTCATTTCAGTTCCTGTGTTTTCAGCTCATGTATGTCTTCATTGAAGTCCTCCCTGAGATCGTCAATACTTATCCACAGACCAGTGAGCATATTTATAACTTTTACTTTGAAATCTTTTCAAGAATATTGGTGACCTCTATTTCATTTAGCCCACTTTCTGGTGTCTTATGCTGTAGTTTTGTTTGGAATGTACTCCTCTGCCTCCCCATTTTGTGAGGGTTTCTGTGTTTCTCCTTTGTATTGGATGGCTCTGCTATGCTTCTTGGCCTAGATAGTAATGGCTTTATGAAGAAGTCATCCTATGGTGCCAAGAAGCTCAGGACCCTTTCCTTTCCAGTGCCAGGTTCTCCTCTTCTGTGGAGCCCCAGCTGCTGTTGGTAGGCAATGGGTAGTGTCACTTGTGCCTGTCTGCCGGCAGTGGTTTATTTCCATCTGCTTAGGTGGGTGGTTTGCCTCCAAAGAGACTGTGATCAGAGCTGTGGTTGCTGCTGTGATTGTGGGTGGGACTGCCCTGTAGGCATGGTGGGGCTACTGGGTAAACAGGTTGGTTGCACGACGAGTGGCACAATGGCAAGATGCACGGGTTAAGGGTTGTGGCAAGACACCTGGCTGCTGAGCCCTCAGTTGCAGGTCAGTGGCGGCCAGCCATGTGGTGGGAGGGCACACAGGTGTGCAGCAGAGGTCAGGAATCATGTGCTGAGAGGGTGTGTGCAGCACGCCTCTCTGAATGGCCTTTGGCACAGTGGAAGGACCGGGTGGCTCATTGTGGAGGTGTGAGGGCCCACGGTGGAAAGGCTGGTGGGATCACGGTGGAGGGTGAGTGGGCTCACGGTGGAGGGCACGTCGGCCAGCTGCAGTAGGGAACTGGGCAGTGGGAGGCCCCGCCTGTGGCCGAGGCAGCTAATTTGCACAGCAGAGACACAACTTCTGCAGCCGCAGGTCTGCAGTCGCCCCCTTGCAGCTGGAGGCATGCAGCACTGGGATCGGACTGGACACTGGTGGGGCGAAGTTCTCCAAGCTGGTTCCTGCGTGTGGCTCCCCCACGGTGGGCTGAAATGGGCCGTGGAAGCTGGGCGAGTCTCTGTGCCTGCCAGGCAGCTAAGTCAGAGGCTGCTGGGTCACGTGGGTTGGTGCTCCGGGCCCAGGTCTCAGGGGTGAGCGGCCAGTGAGTGGGATGGAGCACCTGGGCCCCCTGTGAGTACATGACCTTTTGGTGGAGGGAGGGCTGGGGAGGAGTCCTCACCTGCCCTTCCCCCTGCAGAGACAGCCTTGTTCCTCTGGCTCCACTCAAACAGTTGGCCAGTCTTTTTAGACTGCTGCCTCTGTGCCGGTCTTGGTGGAACGAGCAGAGCGTGCCTGTCCTCCACAGGCAGTGGGGGTCTCAGCCTCCCGGAGTGTTCCGTGTGTCCATGGTGTTCGGTCCCCTGATCACCAGAACCAAGGGCAAGGTAGACCCACGTTCCTGGAGCACGTCTCCAGGCACAGGTGTGCAGCCATCCTCCCTGCTCTGCTGTGTTCTTCTTCCGCCTGTAGACTGGGGTCGGGGGAGGTCTTGGTTTCCCTTGGTGGCGGCTCTGCCACTTGACCCTTTTCTATGTGGTCTTCTGGTCTGTTCTGCAGTCTTCAGGTTGTTTTCAGGCTTAGTTGTGTTTGCTGTAGTTGCTACCTTGGTGGGAGTGGTGATGGGTTGGTGTGGTGTGTGTGTGTCCGTTGGTCTAATTAAAAGAAAAATAAGAGTGTCCTCTTGCTTGATGTTAAATTTGGTTTAATGACAAAATAAATGAAGAAACAGTACAGATGGTCTCCAACTTAAAAGTGACTTCCATTTCTATAGATTGTGAGTTAGTTTTTTGGACCTTGGTAGAAATAATTTCCTAGTTGATAGTTGAGTTCCTCAACCAGCCCCCAGTGGCTCATTTAATCCAGCAGTTGCTTATATAAATATGTGGTTCTCCCAATATTCAATAAGTTCCTTAATATTAGGGGCTAGGTCTCATTGATTTTTTTATACTCAGCAGCACCTAGCCAAGTGGCTTACAGGTAATAGGAATTAGATATGTTAACTTCTTTTTTGGACAAATCAAACTATAAAATATATATCCATAGGGGAAAGTAGTTAATTGGTGTTTGTTTGTTTGAAATGAAGGTGAAGCTAAGAGAACAACCCCCCTTCTTATATTGCATAGACTACATTCTGTCCCCTGTGATGAAAAGGAAATATAAAATGCAGTCATGGAAAATCGGTCATGTCTGTTGAAGTGGCAACTGCTAATCTGGACTCAAGGAGGGAATCTGTCATCAGGGCAGCCACTATTTATTGTCCAACTAATGAACAGCCAGAAGAGCCACCTGTACCCTTGAAGGAACCAACTTGCTTTTTAAAAATCATTAGTGTTATTCCTAAAGTAAATTAGCTGGCAAGGAAGTACTGAGGTTGTGTATATTTTATAAAACAATATGAAATTATTGTACTCTGTTATGGAAAATGCACATACTTAGTTAAATTTTCTCTTATGTTGGTATTATTTTAATAAGCTATAATTCCATAAAGCTAAAGAATGTCTTTTGTTCCCAATTAAATACAAGAATAGCAACATTGTGCAAACTTATATTTAGCATTTATTCGCTGCTGTTTCTCACCAACTACAATAATACCTGACGTGTAGTTGGCATTCAGTAATCATTCATTGGCTCAGTGAAAATTTTTCGGTCCCACAATTTCTGCATGTTGAGCCCCACAAACTTCTTACCACTGTTGCAAAGGATATACAGGTGACCCTTGAACAACATGGGTTTGAACTGCGTGGGTCCCTTACACATGGCTTTTTTTCACTAACTATATTGGAACACTTTGTGGGAGATTTGCAACAGCTTGAAAAAATTAACAGATGAACTGCATAGCCTTAGAAATATTGAAAAAATTAAGAAAAAGGTATGTCATGAATGTATAAAATATATGTAGATATCAGTCTGTCTTATCACTCCCCTAAAATCAACAGTAAGCTACTGTAACTCCGGGGAGAGAAAATCCAAGGGCAAAATACCTCTAAAATCGAAATCAGTCAAAGGGAGAAATAAAGTTTGAAACCCGTTTATTGCTTAGAAACTGCAGTCCGGGGCTGTTTCTCTCTTTGGCAGAAGCAAGTGAGAACCTCCCCCCAGGATTTCAGGTTCAGATGAGCCCTAGGTCGTCCAGGGCTTATCTTGATATGGAGACGAACTACTTCTGTCCACCCCTTAGGAACGCCTGTTCATACGGAGATGCACTAAAGGGAGGTGAGATATTCTGGAATACTACAATTTTACCCACAGCTACTACTAGTTAAGTTATTAGGGAGTTAAAATTAGCCACAGATGTTGACTGCACAGGGGCTCAGCATCCCTAACCCCTGCATTGTTCAAGGGCCAACTGAGGTCAGAGACCTTACGCTTATCCTGGATTAATCCAGAGTGGAGAGGTAGTATAGTTTAATGGAAATAGTGCTGGTGTTGGGTAGATCCACATCATTCACATTCAGATTCTGTCATACTAACGTCTCTGAGCCTCCCTTTCCCAACTGTAAAATGGAGCTCACATGTACACCTCAAGGATTAAATGAGATTATGTAGTTAAAGTGTCAGGCACAGTGCCTGGAATACAGTAGACATTCAATAAATAGTTGCAAATATTAATAATATAATGGTGGTGATGATGATGGAAAAGACAGGTTGACTTTGATTACTGTCCACTGAATAAACTGTAACCATTATGATTAAGCTATTTCACTGTTATGATCACTCTGTACACGTGGCTGATGAAGCCTCACTCCTGTGGTCTTTTCTCGGTATCGGCTGTTTCCAGGGTGATGTACTTAATGTCCAGTCAGTGTGTGGTCAGTCATTTCATAGATGAACCTTCATGTACAAATCTTTGTATGGACATACATTTTCTTTTGGATAAATAGGAATAAAAAGGTTGTAAGTGTATCCTTTTAAGAACCTGACAAGCAGTTTTCCACAGTGTTTGTACCATTTTATATTCCCACCAGGAGTGTAACTGGTGGGAATATAACTCATTCTTGAAAGATTCCTTTAATTTCCAAAGCAAATAAGTGATGGAAATGTGATAAGATCTTTGTTAGCTGACTATATTACCTTGCTTCGGCAGTTGGTTGTGAGGATTAAATGAACTAATGCATAAATAAAAAGCCTATAGCTGGGGTGGGTGGGTGGGAAGGGGAAAGGGGGTAAAGGGGCACAAAAATTCTGAATCATAATGTAAGTGGGTCATGGGTCTGTAGTGCAGCATGGAGAATATAGTCAGTGACTCCGTAACATCTTTCTATGTTGACAGGCAGTGTACCTGCACTGGTGGGACTGAGGATTTAATAATGTCGGTAACTGTTGAACCACTGTGTCATGTGCTTGAAACTGATATAAGATTGTGAATCAATTATACTTCATAAAAAAAGTATTTAGCACAGACTAACTGTTCAGTGTTTATTATTAGTATTGTCATTGTTATCTGTGTATAATATGCACATTATTATTGAATATATGATAGTATATACCATTATTATAATTATGTTAATTTAACTTATTTGGTCTTTGTTAGTAGTACATTAGTGATTTGACAGACTACAAATACAGGTAAACAGTTTGGACGTTAAAAGTCAAAGTCACGTTACATAAAAACACTTGAACTCTCAAAACATCCTTAAAGAAAATACATATTTCTTTTTTCCTTTCCAGTGAGGAGCAGTGAAACTTCGGAGTTGACTGCCTAGCATTGTAGTAAAACAAAAATTAAGGCTTGTAATTATTGTAGCTGTCGTGTATTTATGGATTTTTGTTAGTTTTAGCACTCAGAAGAGTGACCTTGATTATATACTGTTTAAATGTCAGCTACTAGGTCTGAAAACGTATTATCAATTCAGAGTTGATTAGAACGTTTTTTTAAAATGAATATATGTACATGTGGGTGGGGAGGGCAAGGGGGATAAAGAGGCACCAAATTCTGAATAACAATATAAGTTGGTCGCAGGGATGCTAGTACAGCATGGAGAATACAACCGATGATTCTGTAACATCTTATTGTGTTGACAGATAGTCACCCCAGTGGTGGGTGAGCATTTAATAATATGGGTAACTGTTGAACCACTATTTTGTATATTTGAAACCAATATAAGATTATATATCAATGATATTTCAGAAAAAAGAACAGATACTTACATTGACTTGTGCTTGTTTGAAATGTTTTCATTATACAGAGACATCACCTTCTCTTTGGGATGTGGAGTTTGCTGAGCAGTTGGTTAGCTGTGGTAAGTCAGCAGACTTTTCAGAACAGTTTTGAAGAGATGACCCAGTGGACAAAAGAAGGCCAACTGTGGCAGTTCCCAGTTAACAATGAAGCAGGTAAAACTGAATTTCAGAGACTTATCAAATTCAGTGATGGAGATTAAATCTCCACATGTTCAGTTGTTGAGTCTAGGTATTTGTGAATTTTCAAAATTTTGTGTAAACATTTTTGTAGTGTCGTGAAAGAAATCTGATGGTGTTTTTAATAAGAATGTCAGAATTTCACTTAGTTCTAGATGTTTGATAAGGAAAATGAAGAAGTATAATTACATGGCAGAGGACTTCTGGGAAGATGGCGGCGTGAGCAGGAATGCGGAAATCTCCTCCCAAAACCATATATATTTGTGAAAATACAACAAATACAACTATTCCTAAAAGAGACCAGAAGATACAGGACAGCACCTAGCCTGCATCTACACCAGAGAGGACTTGGCACCCTGTGAGGCGGGTAAGATATGGAGTCATGACCCAGCAGGACCCAAGCACTCCCCCACCCCAGTGCACCGGCGGGAGGAGAGGGTTCAGAGTGGGGAGGGAGTAGAAGTTGAGGCCCGTGAAATAACCAACTCTGGTGATCTGCACCAGGAGCAGACACACATCGTGCAGTGTATCGGAGATTGGAGAGACAGAGGGTGCAGGATCTGAGCTGGAGGTCGCAAGGAGCTTGTGAACTGGCTCTTGCTGCAGCAGGCTTAGCAGACACAGGGAGGGGCGCCAGTGTCTCAGACTATGTGGATCCTTCCTCGGCTCATGCCAGGTGGTCACAGCCCAGGGGTTGGGGGGCTCCAAGACCGCCTCAGGCTCTTCCAGGCCTGGTGCCATTCCTGCAGTTGCTACGGGCCCCGGGCCCAAGGGCCCATAGGGTGCCTTCTCAGGGCTTTCGTCCAGCTCTTCAGGAGCTAAAGCAGGTGACACCAGCTGTAGCTCCAGCACAGAGGTCGCAGGGAGCTTGTGAACTGGCTCTCGCTGCGGCAGGCTCAGCAGGCACAGGGAGGGGCACCAGCATCTCAGACTATGTGGATCATCCCTCGGCACATGCCAGGTGGTCGCGGCACAGGAGTTGGGGGGCTCCAGGGCCGCCTCAGGCTCTTCCAGGCCCAGTGCCATTCCTGCAGTTACTACGGGCCCCGGTCCCGAGGGCCAATTGGGCTCCAGCTTGGGGTCTAGCACTGGGGCTGCAGCCACTGCTGGTACATCCTCTGGCTCTGCAGGGACTTCAGCTGGTGACACTGGCTGTAGCTCCAGCACAGGAGTCCCAGGGAGCTACTAAATTGGCTATAGAGGCAGAAGATGGCTCCAGAGATGCCGGGTGCTCCACCTCTTTTTTCACCGATGTTTTCCTGAAGGAGGACACAGAGAAAGTGTCACCCAGGGCTGAATTCCCTGCACCTTCCCAAGGACAGAAAAGCCCTCACTGTCTTGAAGGGAACACCAGTCTGGGAAGCCCACCCTAGATGGTGTCCTGGCTGCAGACCCTCCCTTTCCAGCCCTGCCACAGTGGGCCCCAGGTGCTTCTCCTGGACCCAGTGGTGAAGGACTTGGCCCTCCTCCTGGGTGGGTGGAGACTGGCTGCCATGGAGGATGCTGGGCACATGAATGGGCTCCCAGGCATGGGGCCTAGCCTGTCACATCTGGGTTCTGGGGGAAGGCCTTAGGGTGGAAGAGTGAGAAGCCTGATCATTCCAGCCACACTGTCTGCCCGGCGCACACTTGTGTGGCCCTGCCACCCTCTGTATTCCCCAGTCTGTCCAGGCAACTGCCCCTGCCCCTTCCTGACCCTGGTGTCTTTCCTGGGACCCCATCCTTTCCCATCCTCCAAAATCCAAAGATGAGTGACCTGCTGGCTTCTGCTCTGCTCCCCCTGCCACAAGCCCCAAACTCCTCCTCCCCCCATTCTGTGCAGACGGGCAGTGCCCCTCTGGGCCCAGGGAACACTCACATTGTCAGTTCCTCCTCAGGCCTCTCGTCATGCCCCCTGGTACATGAGGAGGCTGGGAGGATGTCACCCGTGATGGTCCCTGGCCGTGACCTGCAGATGACACCTGAAGTGACTGCCCGACTCCACCTGGGACGGGGTCCCAGCATTGTGTCTGCTTCCTTCATGCAGTTATGCTAAGTGTCCCCAAAGGGCCTGCACAAAGTGGGTGCTGCATACACTATTGGTGCTGAAGGAAGTCCTACCAGAACCTGCTATAAAAGACACAAAAATCGGCTGGGGCTTTTCGAGAGGACAACATGGGAGAGAGGCTGGGGTGCAGACACATGAAGTAGCAGCTTGCAAGGATCCAAGCACACATTCCTGCACTGATTCACTAGCATTTTGTTCTTCCTTTCTTCTCCTCCTCAGTCCCTGGGACTGGATGCCTGGGGTTGAACAAAATCAGCTTTCAGCATAATCTCTGACCCTCAGACTCAGAAAATCTCGAGAACAATTAGAAACTGCCTTGTCCCATATCCCTGTTAGTGGTTACAAAGTTTCTGGGGATACTTGAGTTCACTTTCCAGTGTAGGTTAGTTTTCTATTTTAAACAAAAATTTGATTCCCCTTTTCTGCTATTACAAATTCATTTATTACTGTTACTGACCCTTAACAGCAGTCCCAAAACAGATCATGAAATGCCTTGAGGGAGAGTTTCTGACTTTATTTCCTGAAGAGAGTCACATGAAGAAAAACAGCTCTATAAGCGTTTTTGAATATCCGTGCTGGCGGACAAGACACTAACTGAGTCCATCTGTGGTTCAGACTTCCAGTGGACTTGTCTTATGTGTTCAAATTCTACAAAAGCTGCTGTTAGAATGAGCAAGGGACTGTCTCCTTGCACCTGCCTGGAGCTGACAGCCTTGCAGTTAATAATCGCATGAAGAATTTTCTCAAGAGCCCCTCCCCCATTTCTACCACATGAACAAATTAGGGAATGAGCAGAGGGGACCCTCAGATGCCTTTATGTCCAGACCTACTGCCCCACTCCCTCCACAGAGGCCTCAGGAACCAAGGGTGCAATGCCTGCAAGCCCAGGGCCTGCACTTTGTCTTCCAGGCTGTTTCCACTGCAACTGATACACTTGTTACCACTTTCAAAATCTACAAGAAAAACACAAAGGTAACTTGGGCCTTACTGAGCTTTCAGTTTAGTGAGCAGGTGAGGCTACAAGTCCTAGGAGTCAGCCTTTCCTGGCACCGTGGCCTTGCCTGTCCTGAAGTTAATTCTGCATTGTGAGTCCCAAAGTGGGCCCTTCCTGCTGAGAACCTTCTAGCTGAGGTGGCTGCCAAGTGCCTATTGCCTTGTGCAGCCGGTCATGTGTGCAGCTGGCTTTGTATGGATCCCACCATGCTGCCCCCTCCACACACAATACACTGGGACTCTGATCCCAACTTCATGTCTTCTCTCCCTGTCCCATATGCCCTCTAGCTTAACTGTGGGATACCTGACGTGGAAACAATGGCGCACACTCCACGGGAAGGAATGATGACGTGATCATCACCTCCTGAACTGTCAGCTGTGAATACTCCACTCTGTAAGTGGGTCTCAGGAGGGTTCTGGTGACTTCTGGTCACTTAAATGCTTTGGTTCTTTCATTCATTCATTCATTTGCTAGTCCAAAAAGATGTGACAAGGCCTAATCATGTCATGGGCCCTGGGCTGGGCATGGGACATGTAATACACATAAGAGACAAATACATAACCAAGGACAGGTCACATGGAATATGTACTGAGAAGGGAATCCAGCAGGAAATGGGATGTGGACTGGACAGCATGGTGACCTGGTTATGGGGGTGAATGCGAGATGTGGGATCTGTCCTGAAGAGGTGATGCTTGTTCTGATCCCAGAAAGAAGCAGAGGGGTCAGGCACCCTGAGATCAAGGGAGAAGGCATCTCTGGTGGCAGGCACAGAATGTGCAAAGGTCCTGAGGTGGAAGGAGTTGGTCAGATTTGAGGAACATGAGGAGGGTGATGAGGTTGGGGCAGGGGGAATGAGAAGGAGAGGAGGACAGTGGAATGGGGGACAGGGAGATGCACAGTGTGTACCTCCTCAGAGGGCTGCAGAGAGTAAGGGGGCTCTATTCTAGGACAATGGGAGCCGTGGGTGAGTCATGAGTGGGCAAGTAACTTGGTGTGGTTTCTATGTTCTGCAAAGTCCCTGTGGCTGCTGTAGTGAGAAGGGTCTTGGCCTCAGAGGTGTCAGAGGCATGGAGTATACCTATGGCTCCAATCAGCATGGAGGCACTAGCTGTGGCCACCAGGCCTCCTGGCTTCCTGACCATCCCCAGGGCCAGAATGGGCTGGAGCAGCCTTTGGCAGAGAGAGAGCCTGCCTGACCAGGGAGGGATGAGGTCCCAAGAATCTGACCAAAAGGGGTAGCGATGAGAGGCTGAAGGAGGCTAAGAGTCTCGGCAGTGTCAGGGATGTCTGGGAGTTCTTCTTAATTTGGGGTTCTTGGGGGGCATTGGGAAGGTTTGAAACTGGCCTGGTGACCTCATATCCACAGCTTCCAGTGGACAGAGGCACTGGACATGGGCACAAGCTTGGACTTTCTCTTGGTGAAGTTCTTCTGGACCTTCTGCACAGAGAATGCTCACGTGGGCAGGACACCCACCTTCCCACTCGGAAGAACGCAGGAAAAGGAATAAATTTTAAAAAGGCAGGGACAGAGACAGCAGGAGGCACAGTGAGATATTTCACCATCCCTGCAGGAAGGAATTGAATTAGAGCTGGCCTGTGCTTTCCCACCCTGTTTCCTTTGACAAATACTCTAGGGAGCCACAGCATTGTGCCCACAGAGCACAGCTTATCTAGCTGCCTGGTCATTAGCACAGGCCCAAGGGGGACGTGGAGGCTTCCAGGACTGAGTCAGATGGCTGGGGGCTGGGATCCCTGCTTCATTCCTGGTTACTTGTGTGAGGTTGGACATGGATGTTCTTTTCAGGAAATTGTTCTTCAGTCACTGGATATCCATTTTGTCAAATCAAACCCTACATCATGCCATATACAAACAAATTAACCTTGGGCAACATGCTTTCTCACTCTGAGCCTCCTCTGGGAGATGGTCCCCCTTTTACAGAACTGCTGTGGGATTGGATTCCAGCAGGCCTGTTCTGTGGCTGACACTCAAACAATCACTGCCATTATTAATATTAATATTATTACTCCTTTGAAATTCTATGAATGCATGTAAAACTAGACAAATCTGAGTACATTTCTGGATTGTATTCATGTCAGTTTCCTGGTTAATGTACTATAGTCATGGAGAATGTTAGCATTGGAGAAAGTGTGCAAATGCACCTCAAATCTCTCTGTATTTCTCCTTTTTTTTAAATTGAGATATAATTCACATAGCAGAAAAGTCACTCTTTTTTTGGACATAATATTAGTTTCAAGTGTGCAACATAGTTGTTAGGTCCCCTTTAACACACAACCTTGAACTGTCTCCGGACACAGTGGCTCCTTATCACTTACAGCAGCTGCATCTGGGTGTAGCAAGGTCCCCTATCATCTACAGCAGTTTCTACGTCCCCCACAGCAGTTTCTAAGTTCCCTATCATCTGCAACAGTTTCTGTTCCTCAGAAGTCACAGGGCCACCATCCTGCTCACCAAGGCCCTAAATTCCTATATAAGCATCTCCCCCCTTGCTGCAGCTGCTGCTCTCTCCTTTCCGAGACAGCCATTCTGCCTGTTTGTCTTAGAGGGAGTAAAACCACGCTGGCAGGTTTCTTGTGTCCTTCTTTGTGAGCGAGTGAGCCAGGTAGCTAAAGAATCCTTTCAATAGTGATTTGGGATTTATAGACATGACAAAAAATTGAAACCTTAAGAAGTGTGGAATTCAGTGGTTTTAGTATGTATTCACAAAGCTGTACAGCCATCACCTCTCTAGTTGCACAGTGTATTCATCACCCCCAAAAGAGAAGCTCTGTGGCCGTGAGCAGCCACTACGTATCCTCCTGCACCTCCACCTCCTGGCAGTGCTGTCGGGCAGCTGCATCTGGGGAGGTCTTTCCCTGCTCACTAGTGAGACCTCCACCTGGACAAAGTGGGGGCTGCATGCCTAGTGTTGCTGAAGGAAGTCCTACCAGAACCTGCCCAGGCAACCCTCTGCTGCCCCCAGAGGCCCCTCCTGTGGCCACGGTGAGGGCAAGGACTGGGCCCAGCCACAGGGAATCACGACCCTCCATTTCCCTTGATGCCACCTATATACCCACCGATACTATTTTCCTCTAATAGATAATGTTAAGTTTCTTATACATCTTTCAAATGTTTCATCACACAAATATAAGCAAAGAAGAGAAATACTTATTAGTCTTCCTTCTATAAAAGGTAGCATGATAAACATATCCTGTATCTTGCTTCTTCTATATAATTTGGAAACATTGCCATTATAACACCTTCCTTTTTATAGTTGTAGAGTCCTATTTTGTTGTTTGCTTGTCTTTTGGTCTCTTTTAGTAGTTCCTGCCTATCTTTAGCTGCAGCTCCTGGCCTTCTTTGGTATGGTAGGCCCCAAATTTCTCCTGAATCTCCAGACTGCATTTTGCCAGCAGGGTAATGATGTCCTCAGCTCATTCTGTTTCACTGACCAGAGTGCCAGCAGGACGTTCCCTGCGATATGTAGGATGTCCCGTCAAAAACAGAGCACATGCCGCATGGTGACACTAAGGTAATGACTGAAGATGTGAGCCCACTTGTCCAGTCCGGTTCCGATTTGCACGTCCGGCGGAACCTGTCCATGAATGCTGTAAACCCCATCACGTGGACGCCAAGGAGGACGCCCTGGGCAGTGACGAGCTCCATTCCGATCCCTGGGGCTTCCTGAAGACCAGCAGGTCGGGGAGCAGCGCCAACAACTGGGCCTCTACCGGCCACAAAGGAGGCACCACCACCCGCTTGACGGTCGCCATGGCAACGGCGTGTTTGGTCGCCAAACTCCCAACCCCCTATTTTTCAACTAGCAGTAAAATAACAAAAGAAAATTTTTCAAAAGTCTATTAACTTTTTTCCTTATAACTTGACTCTGCCCCCATGTCATGGATCAAGTCTGGACCCTGGAAAAGTCCCAACCCCTTTCTGGACTTCAGCTGCCTCTTGTGTAGAATGGAGAGAAATGAGAGTCCCCTGGGCAGGCAGATTTGGATATACTGGTCCAGCCCCCTTCCTCTGGGCTAAACAAGTCCTGGGGTGCTGTCCACACTCCAGGGCTCCCCACAGGATCAGACTGAGATGGTGTCAGGCTGGGCAAGGCAGCGCCAGGCCTTCAGCCTGCCCCTTCCTACGTCACCTGCTGTTCTGTGTGTGTGTGTGTGTATGTGTGAGAGAGATATGCAAACCCTATTTTTTATTTTATTTTATTTTGGTATCATTAATCTACAATCACATGTGCAACACTATGGTTACTAAACTCTCCACTTCATCAGGTCCCCCAATGTACCCCATTACAGTCACTGTCCGTCAGCGTAGGGAGATGCTATAGAATCACTACTTGTCTTCTCTGAGTTGTACAGCCCTCCCTGTACCCCCACAACATTATGTCTGCTAATCATAATGCCCCTTTTTTCCACTTATCCCTCCCTTCCCACACATCCTCCCCAGTCCCTTTCCCCTTGGTAACTGTTAGTCCATTCTTGGGTTCTGTGAGTTTTCTGCTGTTTTGTTCTTACATTTTTTTTCTTTGTTCTTATACTCCACCTATGAGTGAAATCATTTGATACTTGTCTTTTTCGGCTTGGCTTATTTCACTGAGCATAATACTCTCTAGCTCCATCCATGTTGTTGCAAATGGTAGGATTTGTTTTCTTCTTATGGCTGAATAATATTCCATTGTGTATATGTACCATTTCTTCTTTATCCATTCATCTACTGATGGACACTCAGGTTGCTACCATTTGTTGTCTATTGTAAATAGCATTGTGATAAACATGGGGGTGCATCTGTCTTCTTGAGTTTCTGAACTATTCACTTTTTGAAATACAAAAGCATGTCTTATGTCATGAGAGAAGCCAATGACAGTCATCTCAGACCCAATTGCATATCCAATTTTACTTCTTTTCCTCTATAACATAACTAAACTAGGAGTAAGCAAAACTTAGCACTAAACTCTTCAACATGGGAGCTGCCCCGTTAGAGTGCTGGTCACGCATCAGACCTTCTGTTCAGAGCTTTGCCTGGGAGCTCATTTAATACAGCAGGTCAATGAGATGAGAACTGTTACTACCTCCACTTTTCAGAAGAGGAAATTGAGACACAGAGAGGTAAAGTAACTGACACAATGCCATCTAACAGGTGAGGAATACAGCTGGAATTCAAACCCTGGACCATGTGGACCCAGGACCAAGGCTCTAAACTCCTACCCTTCCTTCTTTGCCTTAATAATTTTCTAAGTTCACTATCTTGATCCAAAAGAGGGAAATACAAGAACAGAAATCCACTCGATGTAAATCTTCCATTCATCCATCAGAGTGGTACGGCTGCCCACCTGCAGTATGTAGACACATGCTTTGCAAGAGTGGGCGGCTATCTGAGTCCTGTACTATGGCTGGGGTAACCGGAGGGCATATGCCCGGCCAGCACAGTTCCACAAAAGTCTGAAATTGTATTGGTTCATTCCAATATCTTTAGTCTGCTGATTTCCATTGCCCGGGATCTCAAATAAGTCTCTCGATCAGATCACGCTCCAGGCTGCCCTGCTGTTGCTGTCTGGAAACTCGTCATAAGTTTACCTTTGAGTTGATGTATTTTGACACCAAAGCATTTACAGCATGTGCTTGAGTAGATCAGGGGTGTGTGACACACATGCCCCCATCCTTTGTCCCCCACTTCCATGTAGAGTTGTGCTGCCTCACGAACACCGTGGGCCCTGCAATGTGGTGTTTAGGGAGACCCACAGCATATCCAAGACAGGAAGTGAGTAACTGGATGGGGAGCTGTGTGGACAGCCCACAAGGGCACACTTTTCTTTGGGCCATAATCTGTTTCCAACGCAAGAAGGCAGTTACATTCTAAGGAACATGAATCAGCAGGGAACCATGTTATATCCCTTCTGATCTGTGTTACTTTCCCATATTAGACTGAAAATGATGTAGAAAGAAGGGAAAGCTGGAGAAGCCCATAGTTTCTTTCCCTTCAGTCCTTCCTTGCTAATCCGTGAGCTGAGGGTGGGCAGAGTCAGTTGAATGTAGATGTATCAAGAAGAGAAATAAAAGTTACTGAGCTACTTTTTGCAGTGTTTCCAGCCCTCTGTTTAGGATTAAATATGTGTGTGTGTATGAGCTGCAGCATATGAATGGTATAATTCAGTGATTCCACATATTATTTAAATGCTCTTATACTTGCACATAAAGTCAGCATTGGACAAGGATGACTAGCAAAAAGTTTTGGTAATAATATAAATTTCATTTTGCCTTACTGAGAACATTAAAGAAAAAAATTTTTAAGAAATCATAATAAGTAGAAAGAAAGCTTGCAGAAGAAGAGAAAAAGCTTTATAGCTTAGTATTTTTATCACACATTTTCTGCCTTTTGGACAAAGGATGCCACATTTTCATTTTTGCATTATAATTCTCAAATTACCTAGCCAGCTCTCCAACTCCTGCACATACTCTTCCCATTATATTGAATTTTATGAAATGCTTTTCAGCATAGCTGCAGGCTTACGTGCTTTGTCCTTTCCTGGTAATATAATGAGTTGCGTGCAAGTGATGCAGGGTAGGGCTGAGAGGGAGTCCTTCCCTATCTCACTTCCTCATCCTCTCCAGCCAGAGGATTCTTCTAGACTGTTCTGGGAGGGCACGTCAGAGATGGCAGCACAGTAGAAGCAGAAGAAGCCACCACTCTCAGATGCCCCAGTTTACACATTTTACATATCTCAAGGCTCCCAGTGTCCCTGAGAGATTTAGATTTTTATGAACCAATGCCAGGAATCAGTTCCTTTTTTATTTTTCTGTTTTTGGATCATACACTCCTCCCCTGGCATAAGATCACACATTCTAGTGCTTGAGTCTAAGAGCAATGAATGAGTGATAAAAACAAGGGGGACGTAGAAGTGTATACTTAAGAAATACCATCCTGTCCCCCACAAAAAAATAATGTGTCATGTCTTAAATTTTTTTAATTTTCTAAACACCAAAGAGTCTGTTCTCTTTGTAAGGCAAGCTACTACCTAAACGCACAGCTATTTTGAAAGCTGCAGTTCTTTTTCTTTAGCTGCTGTGCTTTGTTCTTTTAACAAATTGTCACCCCTGCTGACTTCAGTAAACTTTTTGAGCCACTCTTCCTAATGTGGGGATTTTTTCCTGCTTTGCTTTCCCTGTAGCCTTGCCAATGTAGAGGTGGTTAACTCATTGACAACTTATCTGTTGGTATCTCACAAATTTCTTTACTATTTTAAAACTCTCCCTTCTTTTGTACATGTGATAGACTGCAGTCAAAATTTTCCTGTTCTCCTAGAACAGACATATGCGGAACAAACCAGAGGTAAGAAAATTAAGACATCTACATTTCAAAAAAAAGCCTACAGGAACTGGAATCAGAAGATTCCCACAGGCCTTCAGGTTAGGCAGCCGAACAAGCTGAGCAAACATCGTTGCAGACCATCACAGCAGCCCACTGAAGGCTACAGACACTACATCACTGATTGTTAAGAATAGAGTTCTTTCATATTGTTTTAAAGTGTGTTTTTTTATTGAGGTATAGTTGATACACAATATTATATTGGTTTGGTTTCAAGTATACAACACAGTGGTTCAACATGAATGCACATTATTAAATCCTCACCCCCACTAGTGCAGTTACTGTCAACACAGGAACATGTTACAGAATCACTGGCTGTGTTCTTGACACTGCACTGCTATCCCATGACCAACTTACATTATGACTCAGAATTTCTGTGCCCCTTTATCGCCTCTCCTTCCCCATCCACACACCCAGCCCTCCGCATTGGTCACGAGCAGTCACTTCTCAGTGGCTCCGTGTCTACTACTCCTTGTTCATTTTGTTTTGTTTTCAGATTCCACGAATAAGTGAAATCATATCATATATCTTTCTCAACCTGGCTTATTTCACTTGGCATAATACCCTCTAGGTCTATCTCCGTTTCAGGTTTTAACATTTCTGAAATCAGGTGAGCCAATAGTCTGTATTGCATACAGTCCAAAGGCCTGGCAGAGGTGCACAGGCAGCTGCCACCGCTGCTCCTGTGAGGCCCAGTACACAGAGTGCCCGCTTGTGCATGGGACAGGGGAGCCCAGGGAGCCCAGGGACCGAATGCTCGACATGGAGACAGAAGCAGGCACTCATCAGCACGGGAAGGCACAGAACCACAGGGACACCGTCCCCTTGATCTCCGTAACTGCAGAGCTGACCTAGGTGCTCAGGACACAGGCTGCTGGTCATCTGTGGAGTTGGTTCAATAATGCTTCACCCCCACAGCTCTTGCGGACACAACACACAGGTTCAGTGGAAAAACATGGACATGGATGACTTTGATCCAAGGTGATTAGAAGAGTCTAATTCTATGAGATAGTTCTGGGAGTGTACTGGCCAGTTTATTTTGCTTATGTTTTCCAAGTCTTGTTTGCATAAAAATGAAATCTGATAAAAAAAAATCTACCTATATCTAAAGGGCTCTCTTCAATAAGATATAATTTTCAAAAAGCTGTGTGACAAGAATGCCACATTGATGGTTTAATTGGCTGCATTTTTCTCTCTTTGTTGTCCACTGAGCCCACAGTGACGGTGTTTTAGAAAACCAGGGTGGTGAGAGCGCCCTGAGCAATTGGAGATTCTTTTTTTTTTAAATAATTTATTTTATTATCATTAATTTACAATTACATGTGCAATATTACGATTATTAAACTACCCCTTCATCAGGACCCCCCACCAACCCCATTACAGTCACTGTCCATCAGCGTAGTGAGATGCTATAGAATCACTACTTGTCTTCTCTGAGTTGTACTGCCCTCCCCGTGAACCCCAACATTACATCTGCTAATCGTAATGCCCCCTTTTCCCTCTTATCCCTCCCTTCCTGCCCATTTTCCCCAGTCCCTTTCCCTTTGGTAACTATTAGTCCGTTCTTGGGTTCTGTGAGTCTGCTGCTGTTTTGTTCCTTCAGTTTTTTTCTTTGTTCTTATACTCCACATATGAGTGAAATCATTTGATACTTGTCTTTTTCGGCTTGGCTTATTTCACTGAGCATAATACCCTCTAGCTCCATCCATGTTGTTGCAAATGGTAGGATTTGTTTTCTTCTTATGGCTGAATAATATTCCATTGTGTATATGTACCACATCTTCTTTATCCATTCATCTACTGATGGACACTTAGGTTGCTTCCATTTCTTGGCTATTGTAAATAGTGCTGCAATAAACATAGGGGTGAATCTGTCCTTTTCAAATTGGGCTGCTGCATTCTTAGGGTAAATTCCTAGGAGTGGAATTCCTGGGTCAAATGGTATTTCTATTTTGAGTTTTTTGAGGAACCTCCATAATGCTTTCCACAATGGTTGAACTAATTTGCAGTCCCACCAGCAGTGTAGGAGGGTTCCCTTTTCTCCACATCCTCGCCAACATTTGTTGTTGTTTGTGTTTTGGATGTTGGCCATCCTCACTGGTGTGAGGTGATATCTCATTGTGGTTTTAATCTGGATTTCTCTGATGATTAACGATGTGGAGCATCTTTTCATGTGCCTGTTGGCCATCTGAATTTCTTCTTTGGAGAAGTGTCTATTCATGTCCTCTGCCCATTTCTTAATTGGATTATTTGCTTTCTATTTGTTAAGGTGCATGAGTTCTTTATATATTTTGGATGTCAACCCTTTATCAGATACGTTTTTTATGAATATATTCTCCCATACTGTAGGATGTCTTTTTGTTCTACTGATGGTGTCCTTTGCTGTACAGAAGCTTTCAGCTTGATATAGTCCCACTTGTTCATTTTTGCTTTTGTTTCCCTTGCCTGGGTAGATATGTTCATGAAGAAGTTGCTCATGTTTATGTCCAGGAGATTTTTGCCTATGTTTTTTTCTAAGAGTTTTATGGTTTCATGACTTACATTCAGGTCTTTGATCCACCTTGAGTTTACCTTTGTGTATGGGGCTAGACAGTAGTCCAGTTTCATTCTCTTACATGTAGCTGTCCAGTTTTTCCAACACCAGCTGCTGAAGAGGCTGTCATCTCCCCATTGTATATCCAAGGCACTTTTATCAAATATTAATTGACTGTATATGTTTGGGTTAATGTTTGGATTTTCTATTCTGTTCCACTGGTCTGTGGGTCTGTTTTTGTGCCAATACCAAATTGTCTTGATTACTGTGGCTTTGTAGTAGAGCTTGAAGTCAGGGAGTGTAATTCCCCCTGTTTTATTCCTCCTTCTCAGGATTGCTTTGGCTATTCGGGGTCTTTTGTGGTTCCATATGAATTTTAGAATTATTTGTTCCAGTTCATTGAAGAAAGCTGTTGGTAGTTTGATAGGGATTGCATTGAATCTGTAGATTGCTTTAGGTAGTATAGCCATTTTGACAATATTGATTCTTCCTAGCCAAGAGCATGGGATGCATTTCCATTTGTTGGTGTCCTCTTTAATTTCTCTTAGTAGTGTCTTGTAGTTTTCAGAGTACAGGTCTTTCACTTCCTTCGTTAGGTTTATTCCTAGGTATTTTATTCTTTTTGATGCAATTGTGAATGGAATTGTTTTTCTGATTTCTCTTTCTGTTAGTTCATCATTAGTGTATAGGAAAGCAACAGATTTCTGTGTGTTAATTTTGTATCCTGCAACTTTGCTGAATTCAGATATTAGTTCTAGTAGTTTTGGAATGGAATCTTTAGGGTATTTTTATGTACAGTATCATGTCATCTGCAAATAGTGACAATTTGACTTCTTCTTTACCAATCTGGATGCCTTGTATGTCTTTGTTTTGTCTGATTGCTGTGGCTAGGACCTCCAGTACTATGTTGAATAACAGTGGAGAGAGTGGGCATCCTTGTCTTGTTCCCGATCTTAGATGAAAAGCTTTCAGCGTCTCGCCGTTAAGTATGATGTTAGCTGTGGGTTTGTCATATATAGCCTTTATGATGTTGAGGTACTTGCCCTCTATACCCATTTTGTTGAGAGTTTTAATCAGGAATGGATGCTGAATTTTGTCAAATGCTTTTTCAGCATCTATGGAGATGATCATGTGGTTTTTGTTCTTTTTGTTGATGTGGTGGATGATGTTGATGGATTTTCGAATGTTGTACCATCCTTGCATCCCTGGGATGAATCCCACTTGATCATGGTGTATGATCCTCTTGATGTATTTTTGAATTCGGTTTGCTAATATTTTGTTGAGTATTTTTGCATCTACGTTCATCAGGGATATTGGTCTGTAATTTTCTTTTTTGGTGAGGTCTTTGCCCGGTTTTGGTATTAGAGTGATGCTGGCTTCATAGAATGAGTTTGGAAGTATTCCCTCCTCTTCTATTTTTTGGATAACTTTAAGGAGAATCGGTGTTATTTCTTCTCTATAAGTCTGGTAGAATACAGAGGTGAATCCATCAGGCCCAGGGGTTTTGTTCTTGGGTAGTTTTTTGATTACCAATTCGATTTCATCACTGGTGATTGGTCTGTTTAGTTTTTCTGTTTCTTGCTTGGTCAGTCTTGGAAGGTTGTATTTTTCTAAGAAGTTGTCCATTTCTTCTATGTTTTCCAGCTTGTTAGCATATAGAGTTTCATAATATTCTCTTATGATTCTTTGTATTTCTGTGGGGTCCGTCGTGATTTTTCCTTTCTCATTTTTGATTGTGTTTATGTGTGTAGATTCTCTTTTTCTCTTAATGAGTCTGGCTAGGGGTTTATCTATTTTGTTTATTTTTTCAAAGAACCAGCTCTTGGTTTTATTGATTTTTTCTATTGTTTTATTCTTCTCAATTTTATTTATTTCTTCTCTAATCTTTATTATGTCCCTCCTTCTGGTGACTTTGGGCCTCATTTGTTCTTCTTTTTCCA
>JAVSCE010018861.1:0-89254 GCA_032199065.1 Smutsia gigantea
GGCAGAATGGTGGTGAGAGGAGCTGGGATCATGCTGGCTTCATGGCGCACAACCTATGCAGCTACACAGGGCACCATGCTCAGATAGGCCCCACGTTTGGTTTAATGTTCTGCTGTCTCAAATTCATAACAATTTTTTAACAAAGGGGCTCTGCCTTTTTTTTTTTCATTGAGCCCCACAAATTAAATAGCTAATCCTGGCTGGACTGACCACGTGATAGGTGAGATGAGGGAAGGCTCTCTGATGGGGCAATGGTGGATGGGGACTGTGGCAATGATGACAGGGACCTGAGGTTTGGCCAGGTTATATATGGGGGTGCCAATGGACAGACCAGGAGTCATAAATGGTTGCAGATATGACCCCTCATCAGTATGGCCGAAGATAGGTGCACTACAAAGTGGGGGAGTGGGTGGAGGCTACAGGATATGAACACAGTGGTCAGTGACACAGGGCGGTGGTGATGGGTGAAGAGCTCAGTGAAGATGTGTCACAGCAGGTCTTCAAATGATAGGGATGGTGGTGTGACAGGTGGACAGGAGGCAGTGAAGAGCGGTGATAGTGGGTATCTATGAAGCTTTCTTCCGAGTCCCCCCACTGAGACATCAGTATTTCTGTGTGTATCTCTCTTCTGGTATCAACTTATGGCTCAAAATCTAGGGGTGGGCGCCTGTCATGTGTGAGTCTAGGACTCAGGGATCTCCTACCATGCTTAACACAGAGCCAATTTAATAGTGGGGGTAGGGGGTGTCCATCCAGTTGAAAGAGGGAAAACCAGAACTAACAGAACTAACGCAGACAGGGGCTTCGGGTAAGGCTGTGAGCGGGGATAGGATGTTGATGGGGAGAATGTCGGAATCAGTGGATGTGACAGGGGATAGATAAGTTGACAGCAGAAGAGGGATGAAAGGGAGGGGTGGAACAAGAGGCGACAGAGGAGGGGCACCTGACTCCTGACCTCGGCCATCCTGGCGCTGTCTGGGGGTGGCCTCGGAGGCTGCTGTGGAGATCGCGGGAAGTGGGCTGCAGTCTGAGGAAGGGGCTGTGCACTCCCCCCAGCGACTGAAACGGCGCTACTTTATTTCCCTCCCCCGCCGGGGGCCGAGCCCCACCCCCACCCCCCCCCAACGAGCTCGGCGCGTCCTCCGGTCGCCTGGCAACGGCGGCGCCCTCTCGGGGCGCTAGCGGAAGTTCGAAATGGGAGGAGCCTCTAAGGCCTTCGGCGGACTGTGCTCCTCTAACATACGCAAATTGCCCTGAATGGGGCAGGACCAAGAAAATGAAGGGCGGTGCCTCTGAGAGGCTGGGAGGAGCCCAAGGTGTGAGCGCATAGAGACGTCCAAGAGCCAGAACGCGAGTGGAAGAGGCGACCCAGAGAAAGGACGGTGAGGAAGACCCCGGAGCCGGAGATGGAGAGCCGAGGTTTAACGCATAGGAGACGTGGATCAAAGGGTTGTGGATGGATGAAGGACCGGCAGCAACCCTCTGCCCTCTAATGAAACGTTTCGGTCGCAGGAACCAGAAATAACCTCAGTTCGAGTGATTTCATCTTTTACACGGAGGGTAAACTAAGAGAGGGCAAAGATTGCCTTTAAAGGGTTTCGTTATTAGCGGTGAGAAAAATAGGGTACAGAGTTCTTGGCACCTTGGGAAAACGTTATGTGTGGCCACATCGTGAAAATCTGCCTAGCATCTGGAACTGTTCTCGGAAGACCCTGTCTTCTTCCTCTCCCTTGCTCTCTCTCCCCCTTCTTCTCCTTTTCCATCCTCTTAAAACTTCAGGTAGAGAGCCTTGGAGTGAACTACTCGGCTCATGAAACGTGCAAGACCCCTTCTTGTTTTATTTTTTTCCCTTTATCTCCATCTCTTCTCCCACCCCTCAACTTCAAACCCCTAGGCATTCATTTCCCAAGTCACGGCCCTGCTGGAGGAAGATGTGTACTTTTCTTCCCACAAAAGCTCTATTCCCTAGTCTAGTCAAATCATGAACCTAGAAATTACTATTCAGAAGGTATGCCTTTCTCAAATCCATCTGCCCATGGAAGACATTGTCTTCCAAACGCAGAAAGATGCCTAGTAGCCTGATGGAAGCCATGGGTAGCAAGTACTGCTAGACTGCACACTAGAACTGCTGCCCTACACTACACTTCAGTGAGGAGTATAAGGGTTTCTGTCCCCCACTCCCATCCTTGCCAGCACATGGTAGTATACACTCACATAGTGTTCACTAAATGCCATATACTATTCTAAGGGTCCTACAAATACTGACTCATTAGTGACTTTTCTAATTTCTGTCAATATCATGGCAGTAGTGTCAACATACTTTTGTTTTAATTTGCATTTCTCTACTAGTGAAATTGAGCATTTCTTCTGCATATATTCGTAAGCCACTTGGGGTCCCCTTTGTGAACTATTTATAGCCTTTGCATATTTTTTACTGGTCTTTTTCCTTTTATTTTCAAGAGGTCTATGTAAGGTCTGGACATTAATCTGCTTTCCAAGACTGGAAACTTTGCCTATGAGGTCAGTTGCAAAACAATAATCCTTAATATTGTAGCCCTTCATCTTCTTTTTTGTTAACTTTTCTAACATTTTTTTCAGTATGATTTAAGAAGTCCTCCTCAACCCCAAGGTCATAAAGGTATTGTCATTTTCTTCTTTTATGTTTATCTTTCTCAATGGAGTGAGTCCATTTTTCAAAATCTTTATTCCCAAATATAGATGGCTCTGTTCTGAGCTCTGTGGTGTATTTCTGTGCCAATACCACAAGGCTTTATTATGATGGTTTTGTAGCCAGTCACCATGATTGAAAGGCAAGTCCCCCATCCCTAAGTCTGCCAAAATTACACTTGGCTATTCACAAACCTTGAACATCCATATAATTTTCAGGATGCTTTTCAAGTTCCCATTGAGAAATTTTAATTGAAAGTTCATTGAATTTATAAATTAATTTGGGGAAAACTAACATGTGTACAATTGTACCTTATTCATGAACAGAAACTGTATATCTGGTGGACAAACAGGACTAAATATGGCTGAAGCATTACGTGCATGGAAGTGGTAGAAGAGGTGGCAAATGAAGCTGGAGAAGCAGGCTACCCAAATTGCAAGCCAAGCTTAAAGAAATGCAGTGGACATAGAGCAAACAACACAATTCAGGCTGTTTTGTATGTTTACAGGAAGCCTGATTACACATTGGGACTAGCAGCATGTGGGACCACCATGATCCAGAGAGACTCCGTAACAGTCCTAAAGGTACATAAGAACAAAGAAAGACCTAGAGGGCCCTGGCCACCTTGTACTGTTGTCAGCTGTAGGACTATAAGTCTTCCCATTTCTCAGGAATCTCCTAGACGGCCATTTTACAAGCAGACGACCTGCTGAAGTAGCAGTAATTCAATCCAAAAAATACTTTTTTTAGGCACCTTCAACATGGCAGGCACAAGACTGGCCACAGGAACCACAGAGGTGACTAAGACAGAGTCCCTGCCCTTTGCATTCACAGTCTGGCTTTGAAGGAAAGAGAGAAAGAGAAATCTACAATTAATTCTAACACAATATGGTATCATTTAGAACATGACATGTCAACAGTAAGTGTAACAGCAGTTCAGGGAATCCAGACACTGACACCTGAGAGCATTACTTATAATACAAGGACAGAAATACCCAAACATGGGAAATCAGGGGACCACAGGAGGTGGAAAGAACTGTGATGTGTTCAACTCACAAAAAAGTGATGCAGGTGGACATCAACACGGATGGATGACTGGATGAGAGGATGGGTGATCAGAAAAACTGATTTATGCTGATGAAAGAAAAGACTTCAATTTTACAGATTACCGAACACTACTCACCGTCCTGCTCTTTGGGTATTGTGATAAAAGGGAGCACTAGGTGGCACCATACTACCGAAAGTTCTCACTCTCAGAGCCTATAGGAGAAACACCCAAGATTGAGTTAGTCCCTAATTAGGACAAAGAAAGCAAATGAATTTATCAATCTCATTTCTCATTATACCAACTTAATTAATTTATTGAGCACCTACTATATGCCCAGCCCTATACAGGGCACTGTGGAGAATATAAAAGGAATTGAAGAAAGGATTTCCTCCCTAAAGGAGCAAGCAAAATACGCATGCCACTCCTCCCCCACCCACAAAAATGTTTAAAACAACCCAAGGCAGGATGTAGTAAGCACTTAAAGGAGGGTGTCAGGATATAATACCCAGTGTAATCTGGCCCCTTTGACCTTCGGGGGCCTTCTCCTACCACTCACTCCTCACCACGGCGCGTTGTTCAACTCCTAATATGTCATGCTCTTTCTGCTACTTGGAATTCACAAAGGCTGATCTCTAATCCGGAATACTGGGCCCTGCCTTTTCACCTGGACTCCCATCCATCCTCCCTTCAGTCTCACTTCCTCCTGACCAGCCCCCAAACACCAACTACCTTTCCAAGTACCATGCCTTCCACTTTTTGGACCATCCCACAGTAGTAATTAATTATGTATTCATGGAAATGGTTGTTTAATACGTGCTTTTCTACCAGGCTATCAAACAACAAGATGACAAGGATCTATATATCCTGTTCAGCCCTGTGTCCACTGGTGTTATGGGCTGACTTGTATCCCCGTAAAATTCATATATTGAAGCCTTAACCCCCAGTACATCATAATATGGCTGTATTTGAAGACAGGGCTTTTAAAAAGGTGACTGAGTTTAAATGAGGCTATTTTATGAGGCTATTAAAGTGAGGGTGGACCCTAATCCTATTTGAATTGTGGCCTTACAAAAAGAGAAAACTCTTGACACACAGAGACACCAGGGATGCACAGGCACCGAGGAAAGACGCAGTGAGGTGGCCACCTGTGAGCCAGGCAGAGAGGCCATAGAGGAAACCAAACCCACTGACACCTTGATCTTGGACTTCTAGCCTCCAGAACTGTGAGCAAATAAATTTGTTGTTTAAATCATCCAGTTTGTGGTACTTTATTATGGCAGCCCCAGAAAACTCATATAAATGGCCATGACTTCTCAGTATATAACTACTATGTGAATAACTTGAAGGAGTTCTAAAAAGTGAAGACTAGAGAAGGGAAAAGTCGACAGTAGACATGACTCTTGATCTTTTTTTTTTTATTAAGGTATTATTGATATACACTCTTACGAAGGTTTCACATGAAAAAACAATGTGGTTACTACATTTACCCGTATTATCAAGTCCCCACTCATACCCCAATTCAATGACTCTTGATCTTGACCTTAAATGATCCATATGAGTTAGAGACATGAAAAAAAAATAGAAGGAGACTCAAGTAGGGGAAATAGCACTGGGCAGATACTAAGCCAAGAATGTAAAATGCTGCTATAGGGAGGGTGGGGTTCCTATCAGGAGCCAGTGTAATTAATGTTGATAAGAAGGTGTGGGTGAATGGTGGAGCTTTGGAATAGCAGGAAAGTGTCTGCAAACTGAAAGACCAGGGATGGCCAAGGACATACCCACTCACTCTGCCAGATAACTTGAATATACAATCATGAGGTATAATACCTTTGCAAAGCTCCTGTTTAAACCTCTTATAAGTGCTTCCTATAGCAACCTCCTAGGACTTCTAAGCTGTGGGCTGTGACTCAGTAATACAAACAGCATTATGTACACAGCGCTCCCCTCTTCAGTAGCACCCAGTGAGGAGCTAAAGTGAAACTCCAGAAAGCAGAAAGAAATGCTGACACACAGTCCTACATGGACATTCCCAGCCTGCAACGCAAAGCAACTGTGCCTTAAAAGAAACCTACTCCTCTAATGGAGATCAGAGAAGTCCTGGAGGCAATCTGCGGGGAGTCCACACAGCCCATAATCCCCTTCTCTGAGACTGGTAACTCCCACTTGAAAGTATGTTCCTCCTAAAACCAAAATGTTCTAGAAGGCCCCATCTGCCTTCCTAACAACCATGGCTAAAAGGGTCAGGGGTGGAGACCTGACCCACATGAAGTCAGTTCCACTATTTTTCCTGGGGATTTATAATCAAGACTAAGAGTTGCAAGCCATTCATTGCTGGGGCCTGGAACTGAGTATGTAAAACCTAGGAAAGGCAGGGAAAGGTAGGTTGCAGAGAGGGAAGAATAAAGCAAATGAGCAAGGAGGGGAATCCACAGGCCCAAGAGCCAAAGAGATTGTTGGGGGCACAAGGGACTTCCTTGGTATTGATGCCTCTTCAGAGCCTGGTCACAGTCCCTAGGGAGGCCCAGTAACACGTATGATCTAGGGTTCTGCTAGCTACTTTGCATCCTCCTGACAAATTCACCTTATTTGTTTAAGCTAGGTCAAATTAGTTTCCATTGCTTATTTGCCCGAAACCAACAAACAAGAAACAAAAGCCCTAACAACACAGGTCCTGTTTCTATAGGCATTCTTACGATATCATTGAATTTTGTATCCATGAAATCTAAAAACTGCATTTGGGACCCTAAACAACATGGTAAAACTGCTCCAGTCATCATAGCCAACATTCCTCCTCCAGGCTGTTGGGAAGATGAAAAGCCCACGTGTTGCAGAAAATTGTTATCATTTATCACCTGACCCCATGCTCACCTTAGATGACAGAGCAGAGTCCCAGTTGGCTGGTGCTCTCCAAAACTGTTTGGGCCATATTTTATTCCTTTAATCTGCTCCCTTCCAGAGTGCTGCAGACCTAACAGAACATTTAACATCTGACATCGGTTCCCAAAGGCTCTCCATACAAACTGCCCTCCTGATACCAGAGGAAGCAACAGGCTTGGGCGGAATTATTAAGACTGAAAGATCACATTTTTACCAGAAGGGGATGACAGTGTCACAACCACCCTGCCATCCAACCTGCTTTGAATTTTTTTGGCTTTGCAGCAACTGCTCTTTCCCAGATTACTTTTGGGTAAGACTGGTTAGGCTCGCTCATTCAATTTGTGTTTCTTGCCCAAGAGGCCAGGCCAAGGTTGCAGTTTGATGTCCGATCTAAAAGTAGGGAGGACTTACACAAACTAACCAGCTAAAACTAACCAGATTATTTAAAAATACTGAGTAACCCCACACAACCTGTCCCCACTACAAAGGAATAAATAAATTGAATAAATAAATGGTTAAGTAAATAAGTGAATAAATAAAATTTCTAGAAATCAAAGCACAAAGCTCTCTGATGGTGGGTCAATGTTCTCATTTCTTCTATTCCCTGAAAACACATATTTTCAAACACTGCTAGACTTTACATATGTTGACCCCTTGACTAGAATACCCTGTGTCTCCTTTTTTGTCCAGTTAACTTTTTAAGATTCAGTTCAGTATCACCTCCTCCAGGAAATCTCCCCCAGTTAGGACCTTCTCCTCTATGATGGTGGAAAACCTGAGAGTCCCTCTATCAGTACACTATAACATAATCATGGGTTTATTTCTCTGCCTCCTCCACCAGACTAGAATGACCAGTCTTTTCTTTAATATAATCTACAGTGCTGACCCATAAAACAGTCAGAATAGAAAAGTTGAAGAAGGAAGGAAGGAGAAATACAATTAGTTTATACACTCAGGCACACAGCAATTACTCTTGGGCGTGGTTAGTGACTAAGGGAAGTTTATAAGCTATTGGACCACAAATATTCAAGATTCTAAGGTAGTTAAACTGATCTCCAAGTACACACCAGAAAAAATGTGTTTATCTCCTTTCTCTCCTCATCCTTGATACAAGCACCAAAGCTTGAACCAAGTCTTTTTTCTTACCCACAGGGATGGATGCACAGCAGGTACTTAATAAAAGTTGGATGACTCGATTCTCATAGCAGCAAAGATAAGCATCTATAAAATGAAACTTTTTGCTATGTAAAAGGAATGAACACTCTTTTCTACTCTGTAGCTAGGTTGCTTTCTTTCCAATATCTGCTGCCAAATATACTGAATTAATTTCAGCAGCAGCAAATACCCACGGAGCATCCACTGTGAACAGGTGTTCTCCGAGGCAATCCGAGCGAGGCAGGGGTCTTGACAACCCTCCCCAACCAAGGAGCCTGAAAGGCAATTTAAGCCAAGCAGAGACAATTCAAGCCTTCAGGATGGCAGACACATGTCTAAAATTAACATTGTATTTTAAAATCTAGCACCAGTCTGCAAACTTTTTCTGTAAAGGACCAGATTAAGAAATATTTGGGACTTCACAGGCCACATGATCTCTGTAGCAGCTACTGGACTTTGCCTTTGTAGCACAAAAGCAGCCACAGACAATACATAAATAAATGGGTATGAATGTGATCCAGTAAAACCTTATTTACAGAAACAGGTGGTGCTGTGCGGTTGGCCTGCCAGCCAGTTGCCAGCTCCTGATTTAGCACAATGCCTGGCAGAGAGTAGATGCCCAAATATTTATCAATTGAATGGATGGATGAATGAGTGAATGAAGGTTTTCTTAGGTCACAGCATGGTGATTTGTCTTAAAGCCCCAGTGTACCGCCTTTAAACATTAGCAACAGGGAGAGCAAGGATGCTCACTGACCAGAAACAAGCTTGATAGAAATTATCTGAGTCTTTCCCACTCCAAGTGGTGTGTGTGGATGGAAATTTGACACATGTAAATCACGAACAGCTCTCATAACCAAGTGAGCTAGAAGAGTGGTTTAAAGAAGCATTTTTTGCCAACTATGGATCATGACTCTGAATTAGAGTGTTGTGGCCTCCTTTTTTTTTTTCAAGAAAGGGAAAGAGATGGGAAGAGAAAAAAGAAGGGGAAACATCCTAGAGTATATCACATATAGTAAGAATAAGGATTGTTTTGAAGGAATCTGTCTTTCAATTATAGTGCACTTGTATGTGTGAGCATACTGGGTTCTCAGGCAAATGTATTTTCAAGAGATTTCAAAAAACATCCTAACTACTGCAATCTCATTCTTGGGGAAATTCAGCATAGTGCATTAGAAGGGGATTTACTTTAAACAAAAACATATAACATAGTAATTAAGGGCCAGATTCTAGAGCTAAAGTGCCTGGTTCAAATCCTGACTTGCCACTTATTAGCTGTGTGACCTTGGGCAAAAATTACTTAGCCTCTCTGGGCCTCAGTTTCTTCATCTGTTAAATGGGAATGCTAACGATATCTGCTGTGTGGGGTTACTATGAGAATTAAATGAGGTGTCAAAAGCTTAGAGCAATACCTAGGATTTAGGGTGAATTTTAGCTATTATTACATTGTCACTAGCCAATAATGAGACTTGGAGTATGTGACCTACCTTCTCTGGGCTTCATTTTTGGTGGTAAATAATCTCTAAAGGCCCTGCTGTCTCCAATATTCCTAGATTTGGGGAGCACTCCCAGCAGACCACAGGAAAGAAAGCACCCAATGTCAACAGTCCGTCCTGTTCAACTGACACATTTGTGGTCTCAGCAAAGCAGCCAGTTCCAGTGAAACACTCTATAAGCCAACTTGTTATTATCTCTTGAAATTGCACCCATAGGCAAATTCAGGATGGTAAGAAATTCCAAATCAAGGAAAATGCTCTTTGTTTCCCTCCATCAGACCCTTAATGACTAGCATTGGCTGCCTCTCTCTCCCACTGGCATGCATTCTAACTGAGATAATCACAGCTGGGGGTGAACAGGAAATCTGTCCCATTTATTTGGTTTATTTCCAATGTCCTTGACTGTGAAGTAGAGCGTGAGGCTGCCCTGTAATTGAGCGGTCTGATGTTGGTCATAAGTCACATTCCACAGTGGACTTTGACGCTACATGTAGCACCTCTGCATGACAGAAGTTCCATTTACTTTCACACACACAAAGAAAAACAAGCCAACAGAAAAGTATGTCAAGTTATAACTGTGACTTCACAAATAAGGCAATTAAAATGGCCATTAATAAAGTTTCATTCAGCCTCACTCCTAATTAAAGAAATTTATGTTAAGACACTGAGCTATGTTTTCACCTACAAAAGAACCAAACCAATTAAAGTTAGAAAATAGTGATGCTAAAAAGGATGTGGGGAAATTAGTTCAACCATTGTGGAAAGCAGTATGGGGGTTCCTCAAAAAACTCAAAATAGAAATACCATTTGACCCAGGAATTACACTCCTAGGAATTTACCCTAAGAATGTAGCAGCCCAGTTTGAAAAAGACATATGCAACCCTATGTTTATCGCAGCACTATTTACAATAGCCAAGAAATGGAAGCAACCTAAGTGTCCATCAGTAGATGAATGGATAAAGAAGATGTGGTACATATACACAATGGAATATTATTCAGCCATAAGAAGAAAACAAATCCTACCATTTGCAACAACATGGATGGAGCTAGAGGGTATTATGCTCAGTGAAATAAGCCAAGCCGAAAAAGACAAGTATCAAATGATTTCACTCATATGTGGAGTATAAGAACAAAGAAGAAAACTGAAGGAACAAAACAGCAGCAGACTCACAGAACCCAAGAACGGACTAATAGTTACCAAAGGGAAAGGGACTGGGGAAGAGGGGTGGGAAGGGAGGGATAAAGGGGAAAAAGGGGCATTACGATTAGCAAATGTAATGTTGGGGGGGCACGGGGAGGGCTGTACAACTCAGAGAAGACAAGTAGTGATTCTACAGCATCTCACTACGCTGATGGACAGTGACTGTAATGGGGCTGGTGGGGGGGACCTGATGAAGGGGTAGTTTAATCACCATAATATTGCACATGTAATTGTAGATTAATGATACCAAAATAAATTATTTTAAAAAAAAGGATGTGGGGAAATAGGCATTCTCATACTTGACAGGAGTCCAAATTGGTGACACATCTATGGGGGACAATTTTGCAATATATATCAATGTACATATAAGTGTACCTAACCTTTGACCAGACACAAAACTGTCAAGGCATTCAACCAAAGCAGCCACCTACATACAGACTTCCCCTCTGAGAAAAAATAACCCATTTGTTTAAGCCTCGTCATCTCGAACACATATAAAATTATAGTCAAGTATTCTATTACTGGCAACAAAATATATTCCCAATGGACAAGGTTAAAAAAAAAAAAAGAAAGAGAGAGAGATGAAAGAGGACATCCTTATCTTGTACTATCTTGAACATGAAAGTCTCTAGTATTTCCCATTAAGCATGATCCTGGCCTTGGAGCTGAACTCCACCCTTCATTCTCATCACTCCTCAGTATCTGTGGTGCTGATCTTCCAATTTTTCTTTTTTGATCTATTTGTGACGTCACGTTCTTTTGATGCATTGTGGGAACTGTGTTGGTTTTTTAATTAGGATTTCAGAACCATAAATGAGATTAGCATGTTACTTTTCTTTATTTTCCCCTTTTTAATGAGTTGCTTTTACTGAATTTTGACTAAGAGTAGTATTGCCTTAATAAAAAAAAGAATTCTAACCATTGCGGTGTTTTTAACGTAATGACTAAACTTTTTATTTCTACATAATGTACTTTTTCAAATTTGCCTTATCTTTTTTCATAGTCATGTTCTATCATTTTGTCTCTTAATTATTTTGAACATGACTCTTTTATAGTCTTTTTCAAATTGTTCTACTGTCTCAAAATCCTTAAGGGGCTAATTCTCTGCTTTATTACATCTACCCATACCATCCCTCATGTGGTTCATTTCCTAATTTGTTTTATAATTTCTTATTATAAACTCATCTTCAGTGGGGGTTGTTTAGTCTGTGAGAGATCAGAATGAACAACTGGGGTTTGCTTGCTGCTGACAGGACCAAGGGAATTCACCTTGTAACCAGCTTTTACGCTCTCTATACTTCAAGACTCCTTGAAGTAAATTCAGACCTCACACCTAAGCATTGCCATAGGCAGGCTAGTGGTTTCAACTTACATAGCAGACATTTTTCAATTCATCCAGAGCCCCAGACAAAATAAAAACTTCCTAGCTGTGGCCCTGGACAAATGAGAGGAATTTTTTTCTCTATCCTTCAGTCATGAAGATCCTTTTCAGGGTCCCAGCTTTTGGCAGGAGTCTCCAGTCCAGATCTTTGCCTTTCTAGAACTCAAAGCCTGGATGGGTACTAACCTCCAGTCCTTAGCCACTTGGGCTTATATTCATGTCAAATATCCCTAATCCCTATGTGCTTTTGAGTTCCCTCTTCCTGTCTTACACCTAGAGATCCCCCTTTCTTTCTTTCTTTCAATTGTTGATTTTTTTTTCCAGCAGTTTTTTGTTTGAAACAGCGGTTCCCTTACTTCTTGGCCCCTCATGTTCCCAGAAGTTGAATCTTTGTACTGTCCAGTTTCTTAAAAACCTTTTCTAAGAATAAGCACCAGGGGAGAGAGGGGGAGAGTAAGGGGGAGTGGGGGGTGTGCATCAGCGTTCAAGGAAGACTTCCTTGAAGAAAAATCACCAATTCTGAGACCTTAATACTGAGCACACATTAGCCAAGCAAGAAAAAATGTGCATTGAAGGCGACAGACAAGTTGGACAAAGAGGTGGGGTGAAGGTTGCAGGCAAAAGATAGACCACATGTAAATATCCAAAGGAAAAAACACATTATCACAGAACTGCAAGGAGTTTGGAGTGGAAATGGAGTGAGATACGAGGTTGGCAAGATAAGTAGAGGCCTCATGAATGGCCTATGTGGTAGGTTAGGACAATGGACCTTGTGCTGGAGCAGAGGGCGGCCAATGAAAGTGACCATCAGGTCACAGAGTGAAATCATTAGGTTTAAAAGAAAAACAAATCTAGTAAATGTTCCTTATATAAATATACACAGCCAGTTAAAAATTGCTGAAGCAACTTTGTGCACAGGGTGGCAATTCTAGAGAGCATTTAAGCACTAACCTTGGCATTGCAGCATAGGTAAGCCTGAACTCTTATCCCAAGGACTGTTAAGACATGTAGCAATGCTTAGTCCAGAGTCCCTCTCCCAGAAGTCTCCCCCACCTGCTTTGGGGTTTGGGTGAGTCTATCCCACCCATTCAACTTTCGCAGACATTTTGGAAACACACAGCTGTATCACACGTGTTTCCCCAGATCACCCATCCCTCCCCACAGCCCGCCAAACTCTGCTATAACTGTCCCTGATGTAAGGAAACGGCTATGAGCGGCAGCAGAAGTTTGAAAACAAGAGTAATCTGGGCCAGGGCCAGGGAGTCTATTTTTAGAACTTTTCCTCACAACTTGTTTATCTTTCAGACTCGGCTTAATGTCTTCCAGGCGAGTGTTCAAGTTCCTTGTTGGGCTTGAGGAGGAAAAGAGAAGGTGCTCTAAGAGCCAACAGCAATAGCGATGGTGATGATCATTTGGGCGAGTTCCCGTCATTTCCCCAGTGGGCTCTCAATGGCGTTCGATTCCCTCAAAGCCATTTAATGTAGGAATTATTCAAGGCTTTCTGGTCCACATCCAAGGGCTGCGGGGCTGGGGCAGGTCACAAAAGGAAGACGGCAGGTTGAGGCACGGCTGCAGTTGACCATCGCGGTCTCGGTTTCCTCGTGTCTAAAACAGGGTCTTACTGACTTCAGCCTGGAAACAGGCTTGGACCACTTAACGCCGCCACAGACGAAAGCACATTTAGTCACCATCTTCCTGTGTGCTTGGACACCGAGGGAGAAAGGCAGGACGCATTCACGTATCATTTAATTTGCTGAGTTGTCTTAATCCACTTAAGATTCGAAAGAGAAAGGGCCCGGCGTTGCGGCTCGATTTATATTTCCCTCCAGAGGACCAAAGAGGTGGCCCTGGAATTCTGCCGCTTGTAAAACGCGCCGCGGGGAAGCGCACGTTACGTGAGGTGACTTAACGACTTCCCTTCCACCGCCCTAGGCCGACTTTTAAGGGCGTCCTCGCCGACTGCCTGCCCACTCGCCCCGGGTTACTGTACCGGCCAGCAGTCTCGCCGCGTCAGCCTCCAGCTCTGCTGTCCGCCCCGGGTTTTCTGGGGGGGTCGGCGGGCAGCCCTCCTCGGCGGACGCGGCCTGCCCCCAACCCACACGGTCCTCCTTAAGGACCTTGCGCAGCCCGGAGTAGAGGCGGGTGTTTTGTTCTCACAAGGAGGTAAAAGTTTCGGTGACATCCAGGAAATGAGTAACTCCGAAGTCCATTAGAGCCACGCGATGGAGGCCCGAAGGCGGGAGCCGGCTGGGGTATCGCCGCCCCTGTCCCTCTAATTGCCTGGCCGGACGCTCCGCCGCAGCCGCGGCCCAACAGCGGCGACCCGGCCCAAGGACCCGCGCGTGTAGCCTGGGCTTGCGCGTCCTTCCCGCCACGGGGAGCGGGGACGAAGGCGGACGTAAGTCCCGGGTCAGCAGCCGGGGGGCTCTGCGTCCACCTCGTGCGCTGGGAGGAAGAAGGGCGCTACGGAGACAGGGACTAGGTGGAGCTGCGCCCGAGGTGGCGGTCGGAGCGAGGGCGCAAGGGCTGGGCCGGGATCGCGCGCAGCGGCGGCTCAGGCCCCCAGCCTGGGGCTGCCTTGGAGACCCCGTTGCAGCGCCCGTGCAGAGACGCTTTGGCGTCCGGTGCCCACTCTGCCGCCTCGCCCGGCGCAGGTACTGCGCTCCGCTCTCGGCTCTGGCGCGCTTCGCTGCAGCTCCGTGCGGCGGGCAGCTCCTCCTTCAGGCGCCCCAAGCGGGACCACGCTTTTGTTCTTACTGCCCAGACGATCCGTTACTTTTGCTTAGTACTTCTGAGCAGAGTACTGGGGTAGAAAGACAGGCCGGGTCATCCAGCTTCTTAGCCAGCCCCCTTCCCGCCTTCCTTCCCCTCCTGGAAGGAGGAGGGAGTAGGAGTGAAGCTTGTTTTTTCTCCGCTTAAGGTAGTGAAGCTATTGAGGTTGCTGGGGCAGGATAAACCTCCGCCGCCCCTTCCTCTTTCGGGACTATTTGTGGAGGACACCCCACGCAGTCCAGAACTTTCTCTTGGGGCTGCAAATAGTCTCTGTCACCTGACCCCTCACCCCGTCCCTTCCTGGCCGCCAGGTGAGGGGACTCAGAAGCCCTAAAGCTAGCTTCCCGTCTGAAATGTTCTCTTTAAAAACAAAAATGTTGCCGCCCAGGAAGGGAAAATATTTTACTGAACCACCCGGGAACCAACCGCACTTTGCCTTTTGTATCCTCTGCCTGTTATGGAAGGGCCCCTCTTCAAAACTAGAAGAGCACCAGATACTGGCAGACCCTGGTTTTGAGGATCTCAATCAATTTCAGAGCCCTATTCTATTTTCCTGTTCCTCTTTTGGATCTGACGCAGGGCCCTGCCCTATTACAAAGCAGTTCTACCTCAGAGACGCTGTCAGTGGCCAGTGCAGACACAGTCTAGGTCAGCCGTAAAAATGGCAAGGCAGACACAGGGAGAATTGCTGCCATTCACCTCTTCGTTAATAACATAATAGGCTGTGCTGCTGAGTCCTTCCAGTCCTGCCAGCCTATGTGCCTGAGTGGCTTTCATTGTTCGCTAACTCCTGTGGGCTGCTGCTCCAGGCCATTCTGCCCTCCTGTTTTCAGCTTGTGGGTAACCGTGAAGTAGTTATACTGACTCTCCATGCTCCCTGGGTGGATGTAAAGGCTTTTGTTCTAATGCCATCCTCTAGCTCTATAATTGTCAAAGACGCAGCAATTTCATGTTCCCCTTTCATGGGGTAAGATCTGAACTGTTAACCTGATGCCATTATTCCAGAAGTTGTCACCTTACCAGTAAAGGGGAAACAAAGATGAGGGTGTGTGGATGAACTTTTGATCAGAGGGCAGGAAGGGGAGGAACGGGAGAGGCTTTTGGCAAAATTGCTCACCTGGAAAGGTCTTGTCTGGGAGGAACCTGATTTTGGGTTTTTCCCTTCTTGGACCCCATCAAGTCAGTAAAGAGAAAGAAGGTGGGGATTCTGTCAGATGGAGGGGGTGCACATCCCACTGGGAGGCAGTGACAAGCACCCTGTGCACAGAGCCTGGAAAAAGTAGTGCACCAGGCCAGTTGTCCATGCCATTTCTTGCTGGGGACACCACTGCCAGAGGAACTCGTACAGAGGAGAGGGGATGGCATGGCTTGGAGGGTCTGGAAAAGGCATCTTGTGAGGGAGAAGGGAATGATCTGGCAATATGTACCCCAGGGGTGAGAAGCCTTGGGGAACATGGCTGTGGTCTAGAGCTCCTCACTAGGTAAGGCACTGCCCATTACTGCCAACAGAGACAGATGGCCATCACAATTATGGAGGAGAGAATCCCTTCAGAGTCCAAAAACCTGTGGCTTTGTTTGGGGCTGAGTCCCCTCAGTAGGTATGAGGTAGTAGGGCAGCCTGTGGGGCTTCTGGAGAAGGATTTAACCGAGAAGTACCTAAGTGAGGGGCAAATACTCCCAAGTGTGCTGGTAAGTTGAGGAACAGGACCTTATTTATGGCTGAGACCAGTCCATCATGGACCCCCCTTCTAAACCAGTCTTGCTGGGAAGGGGAAATAGCAATGAGAATGCCCAGGACAGATGAAAATAACATCCCAGGCTGCTATTAGCCTATTCCATCCCTTGGGTGAATTATAATAAGGTTCTGCTCAGCAAGAGGGTACCACTTCGGTGCTATTTAGGATGTCCACTTAGGGCTCACCTGGGTGCACGTAACCGAAGCACACAGCTGGGCCAGCGGCATGTGAACTGGATTCGTCCTTGCCATCCCCCAGCAACATGTTCTTAACAGTATATCACCTGTACAACTGTACACTGCAGCTCCAATAACCAACAATTATTGAGGACTTAACATTTGCCAGGCTCTTTTTCCAAAATCACTTTGCCGATATTAACTCATTTAATCTTCGCAATAGCCCTGTGAAATATTGCTATCCTCATTGTATAGATGAGGAAACTAAGGCACAGAGGAAAGTGTTCAGGAGCCTGGAAGCTGAGACCCAATCACTAAGCATTCACAGAGCAAGAAGTCAGGTTAAACTTAAAAAGCTAGTTTGGTTGACGGCCCTAGTGGGAAGGAAGGAAGGAAGAGCTGTTGCCTTTTTCTTTCTTTGTCAAAAGAAGAAATACCTGCTCTCAGCTCTGATGGGAAAAATGGAAAACTTACCTGGCAGCGGAAAAGCGAGGAAAGAAAGAGCAAGCCTGGCTTTGATAGCTGATGGGAGGCTGAGCCCCAGCATCTAATGTCTTTCCTACTTAATCACTGGGTGGTGTGAGGTGGCAAATCCAGTTTGGGGCTTGGCATGAGGGTGATGAGTAAGTGCCATCTGGTATGGTGTGTGTGGTGGGGTGGGAGAGGCCAAAGCTATGCAGGGCCCCTGACCTAAGCAGAGAATGTCCCCAGGAGTGGAACAAGGTGGAGAGTGTCCAGACATGCTGTCTGGACACTTCCCACCCCCCAGTCCCTGCCTGTTCCCTCTTCCCTTCCCCATCCAGGTCCTGTTCACCCACAAATGCCCTTCCCAAGCTCATTCAGGAAACCTTTCCCAAAACTTCATTTCACAGCTCCATCTGTATGATCACTTACTTTCTACACTTTACATCTCAGCATTTAATTGGCTGAAACGGAGCATATTACTACTACAGTCTATAGGCAGTACTTTAAACAAACTAAGCTTCTCAGCTACTAAGATATATCGATGTGCCCTGGGCAGGACCAGCTGGTGCCCAGCAAATTTCCCATTAAGGGTGGTGTTTACCTGGGTCATGTCACCTGTCCCAGGGTCTGGCTTTTAGCTGTGCCCACTCAGAGAAACTTTATCTCCAGTATTTTCAGTATAGTTTGGACTTGGGCTACTGAGTCACCTCGACAAGTTCCCAGAAGTGGGTGTACAAAACAGAATGTTAGTTTATTAATTTGCAAGGAGACTTTGTGAACATCATGCAGACTAGAAGATATATGTTCCCTGTGTCCTGGGCAAGCCACATGGGAACCAAGATGAGAAGGCAGCTTATGCTTGGCAAAGCTGGCACTGGAGCAGGGCAGGCGGAGTCAGGGAGTGATGGTCCAGTAGCTTTGCCTGTGCTCATTTCTGTGGTCCTCTCCCCAGTGGACAGGTACTGGCCAGGTAGACCAGTACTCCAGTCAGTCTGGCTTGTACATCTCTTTAGCCAGTGCTTCAGGGGCAGGGTTTACTTGGTAGTATTTCTCCTTTTCCTCTTTCATAATTTTGTGATTTTTATTTTATTTACTAATTTTGTTTAGTGTTTTATAAGCATTAGCTCCCAGTTACCTAGAGTTGCATTTGCCTAAGTTAAGTAACTCCTACACAGTTTCAGGATTGGTGGGCCAGGCCACAGGAGTAAATTCTGTATGCAAATCAAGAAGATGGTTAGGTGGCCCAGATGGGTCAGCAGGAAGCCAAGCACACAGCAAGGAAATGTGGTCCCTATCGGAGCAAATGCTTGGGAAAGTGGAAGGGCCAGGACTGGCCACTTACTGCAGCCCCAGTGTGTGCATGCGGTAAAGCTGTCCTAAGGTCATGCTTGCTTTGGCTGCCTTAGGCCAGCTAGCCAGCCCAAGTGACCTCTTTGGACTTAAAGGGCTCCCCTCATGGGTCATGTCTAGTAAGCCAGTCTCCAGGCGCCCCAGAGCCAAGGAGGTGGGACTCGCAAGGGTTCTGGAGTAAGGCAGGCTTGGGGTGCATCCTGGCTCCACTGCTCGGTAGCTGGGTGTTCTCTGTATTTGGGCAAATGTTCTGTCCAAGCCTCAGTTTCCTCATTGGTAAAATGGGAATGACCCTTTGTAGGACAGGCATAGATAGCACTGAGCACTGTGCCTGGCACAGACCCATAATCCAGGTAGTAGGAGCGTCTCAAGACAATAGCAGTCAATGAAGGATCTATATTCTCTACTGAATTGGGCCCCCAACTTCCCCATCAGTGCCACTGCTCTCTCCTCTAAACTTTGGGCAAAGGGCAAGGCACTGGGGAGCCAGACTGCCCCAGATGGTGAGAAGGAAGGAGTTTATCGGTGCCCTTGCGCTTGGTTTGTTCAGAGTGGAGGACAAAGCTGCTTGTCCTGACTTTTCGGCCAACTCTTGGAGAGGGAAAGTCAGGTTTGACGCATGTCCTGCACAGGCAGCCAGAGGGGACAGAGAGGTGGGAAGGTTTTCTAGAAGAGGAAGGAGGGTCATTTGGGAGTACCCAAGAGGTCTGCAGGATCCTACTCAGTGGTTTGGGGTCTGTGAATTTTTCCTGTAGAATGTGCATCCCCCCTCCATCTGTGTGGTCCACCCTGTGACATCAGTGGAATGCAAGCACCTCACAGGTGACATCACTGTTGCCAGGGCAACCCCTCCACCTTAAGGTACACAAGGAGGAACAAGAACCACCCCAACTGTAAGACGCATATTGAAGAGAAGGTGCACAGGAGGAGTAACATCCACAGGTGTCTGGCAGAGAGTGGGCAAAGGAAAGAGGGTAGGTGGAGGGTCTTCAGGCCTTGGGGTTAGCCGCAGGGAATACAGTGCAGTGCAGACAGCTGCACTCTTGTTTAGTTCTCTGAGCTGTGACCTGGAACAAAGCACAGCTCCTTCCAGGGCTTCTGGCAGCTTCCATGGCTCTGAGTCTCCTTTCTACAGCCTGAATCTGACGGGGGGAAGGGAAGAGCAGTCTGGAGCAGTGATGGGGAGATGAGAAAAAGGGCTTTCCCTTTTTCACCCTCACCCCCAAAGGAAAGTGAGACAAGGACGCCCATGTCCTTACTGGATGGGTGGGGAGGTTCAGAGGGTCAAAGAGAGCCTTTATTTGGTAATGAAGCAAGTATTTATTGTGCACCTATGATGTGCAAGGTGCTGTGCTAGGGATCTGGTGGCCTCGTGGAGTTTTGAGTGCACACCGAGAGGAGGAATGCCTGAATCCACTGCCCCAAGAGTAGGCGCCAACTGGACATGGAAGCAGGGTCTCACGGTTCATCTCTCAGCAGCTCTAGCAGGCCCCCAGACATCTAGGTGGGTTAAATTAAACCTGCAGGATCCCTTCCTCCCCAGTAGTTCATGAAGGAACTTGGAGGTGTTGGAGACATACTCGAGATGTGAAGAGTGGTGGTAGAGAGGACAACCAAGGGTGTCAACTGTGTCCTGCCAAAGACGAGAATCCCCCAGTCTGAGTGTCAAAGGCGAGCAGACAACAGGCAGTGGCACTACTGCCAGGTGCCCTCCTGCTGTGTGACTCTGTCTGTGGTATTAGGAGATGGAGCTCAGATTCCCTTCTGTTTGATGGGTTTAGTAACAGCCAGTATCTGATAATATTCAGACTACTTTGAGACCCTCAGGTGGAAGTCCCTAGAAAAAATACAAAGCCCACAATTCTCAAATGTCTCACTTCCCCATCAATAACACAGTGGGAGGAGAACTCAGCTTCGAAGCTCTCCTGGGCTGCTCCTGCTTTCTTCCAGGTTATTTCCCTGGACCAGACACAGGACAGTCCCCTACCAGCCTGCCTCAAACCAGAGGGAATGTGTCATCATTTTGGCCCTGCTTGTTGGTGCAAAACCACCTTCTCCTAGCAAACTGTTCTCCTGGGAACCTGTTTCAGTAGGCTTCTTACTAGCAGTTAGGGGACCTGCCTGAAGTTCATGAAACGGTCCTTTGCTGAGATTTGTTCCAGAGTCACTGAGGAGGCAGGACTGCATGCTTGTGCTGGAAAGGGAGAGAGCAGGGATGCCTTGGCACCACCACTGCATGCCACCCCAAAACGCTCCCAGAGCAGCCATACCATATCCTCCCTGATGCCTCACCCCGAAATGCACCAGCCAGTATCAGAAGACCCCTCACTCCCTCTCTAATCTGTTGCAGAGAAGGCTTCCCTGTCCTGTCGGCTAAAAAGCCATCTCAGATATCCCAGGTCGTACTCCCAGAACCTCTGGGCAGAAGAAGCCTCAAGTTCAAATCTCATTCCCTGCTTTGTGCCCATATTTCTCCTAAATTGTCACCCGCCTTTCCCTAAGCAATACCAGGAAAATCCATAGACACGTGTCTGATGTTTCACAGATAACAGGTCACTGAGAGCGCAGTAGCATGGCAAGACCAAAGGCTTGAAAGTTGGACAGTCCTGGGTTCAAATCCTGACTCTGTGATGTTGAATAAATTTTTGATTTGTTAAATCCTGCTTGGGAGCATCACAGGGACTTCTCTGGGAAGAAGAAATGACCAACATCCCTGCCCAAGTCCAGAAGCCTAGGGCCGTTGCTAAAGTGCCTCCTCCACCTCACTGCTCTGTGACTCAGTTTCCTTATCTGTAAAATGAGGACTGTGCCTCTTTTAGAGGTTTACTTTGAGGATGATACATGTAAAGCATTTTGCACAATGCTTAAATCTCAATAAATGAGGTGCATTGTTTGCTATTTAGTAAATCCTCCCATAGGGTGCTGGGGCCATGCGACTTGTCTGGTTTTCTCCAGAAAGAGAGAATTGCTCATCACTCTACTAATTGCTTCTCAGCTTCTTCTCTTAGTTTGCCCCTGTAATCTTCCATTTATCTTCTGATTCTGTAAGACTCAAGCAAGAAGATAGGTGTCAAGAGGAGAGGCAGCGGGGCGGTCAGATAAACTTCTGTCAGGGTTCATTCCCAAGTCATTTAGTTGGTAAACATTGCTAGTAAGTCAGCCTGCAGTTAGATGAAGGCCCTCCAGACCTAAAGTGGCCAAGGGCTGTGTCTGGAAGGGTTCTTGCTCACATTTCCAAAGACACTTACCCACTGTAAGCACTTTGTCCGACTTCAGCATGCCTCCCAGGAAAAAAACAAAGCTTAGAAGTTACATAATCTAAGAATTCCATTCCATTCCCATTTCAAATTACTGCTCCTGGGAGTAAAAGCAGTGAGGTTCTTCTCCCAGTCCTGACTCCATTCATTCATTCAGCAAGTATTCACGGAGCGCCTGCATCTTTAATGCCAGGTATCCTCCTTCTAGGTGCTCAGAAATTGTGGAGCTGTCGGTGTGGATGCTGCCAGAAGGGAGGGAGGGAGCTGTGAGCGTCCCAGGAACCAAGTTTCGTGCTTCCCTCTGTGGCAGCCCCTGGAGCCTTTAGGAGGAAATGAGGAGGTGGAGGAGGCACTTTAGCAACGGCCCCAGGCTTCTGGACTTGGGCAGGGATGTTGGTCATTTCTTCTTCCCAGAGAAGTCCCTGTGATGCTCCCAAGCAGGATTTAACAAATCAAAAAAGAAACCTGGCCTTGTCACTAATACCAATGCCAGGAACAACATCCTGTGCAGAGCATGGCCGTGCAGCTACCCTGCCAGGAAGTAGGTGCTGCTGTCACAAGTGGGACAGTCAGGATTCAGACTCAGGCCTTCTGATTCCAGAGTTCGACCCGTTCCTTCCCTGCTGTATGCTAAGCCTCTGCAAAGTGTTAAGCTCTTCTGAGCTGAAGACCTTTGGGCTGTTTCCTTCTGGGTGGCTTTGGAGCAGGAGTTACATCCTGCAACTTGGAACTTGGGGGCAGGCATGGCTGCTTGCTGCCCAGCCTGACTCACGTGTACCTGTAGTTTAGGGACACCTCCTATGTGCCGGGTACAGCCTTGGCAGAGCACAGGCACCACTCCACCCCTGTGGCTGGAAAACCTTGTGGTTGTAGGACGTCATTTTGTACAGTCACAGGAAGTGTGGCTGCATCCATGGATGATCCTGGGGGTAATTTTGCTGACTGTTCCTGGCCTTATGTCTAGGTGCTCTGCTTTCCAGGGAGGAAGAGAAGGGGTTTGCTCTGACCAATGGGGCCTTGGTGTGGGAGTGCAGGCTGACGCCTAGCTCTGTTGTGTGGCCCATGCAGCCCAGAGCACAAGCAGAGAAGCCAGCCACAAACCCTGATGTTTTTTACAGCAAGGTTAGCTTCTCTTGCCTTTGTGTCTCTTGCTGTTCGCCTTTAATAAGATGAAAGGGTTTTTAGATCTTTGCAGGCATAGAACGTGAGTATACGAGTGAGTGAGAGTGAGTGAGAGTGAGAGTGAGAGAGAGAGAGAGAGAGAGAGAGAGAGAGTGTGTGTGTGTGTGTGTGTGTGTGTGGCCCAGAGGGCTTCCCTTCCTCCCCACCCCTCTCCCCAGCCCAGCTGGGGCCCAGGCATTGTGTCAGGTACCGCCCAAGCCTCAGGGGACCACAGTGGGAGAGAGCCAGGGATTGCACTGTTTAGGGGCCAGCATCCCTCTAAGCCAGGACGTAAGAGGCAGTGGGGTGGCAGTGGGGTGGGGAGGGCCGGTGGGGAAACTGGCCTGTTGCTCTGGCCATGGAAAAGCCTGGGGGCCGTCCTCCCTGTGCCTGAGAGGCCAGGTTGACTTTCTGAGCTGGTCTCTTTGTTCCCATCTAGGGATCACAAGGAAGGTGGCGCCAGCAGTCTGTTTAATTCCTTCCATCCCCAGCTCCTCTGAGAGGGGAAGCGGGTGGCCAAGGGAGGGCTTTGTCCCCACTTTGTTTCTCTTGGTATTTACTCCCTGGTTCCTACTCCACCCCACCAGCCCCTCCCCATGAAGCCCCTGTTTGCCGTTGTCTGGAGCCTGCTTTCCTCCTGCCCTCCCCTCCCCACAGTGACAGTGTGGCTCTTCTTGGCATTCGCTACTCCGCGTGCAGGCAGGAGTCAGAGAACACAGTGGTGGGGCAAGAATGGGGACAAGTTTGGGGAGTCCTGGCACCGCTGCCCTGAGGCGGGTGTTAATACTCCCTCCTTGCCAGTGCTCTGAGGGTGAGATGGGGCCTGGAGCTGCTGGAAATTACAAGAAATACTAGCTCAAGCCAAGCCAACATCTGACTGCACGGGAGGGCTGCTTCACTGTAGGAAATGGTTAGGCCGCGTTTGTATTGTTCACATGCTCCTGTGATTTCAGGTCTAGAAAGCCAAGGTGGGAATCTCTCAGGGTCACGGGAGGCCCCCTGGTGCACACTTGTTGCAGAAAACACATCCTTCCTGAGAACGGAGGGCATTTGTAAAGGCCTTCTTCTGAGAACCAGTCTCCGCAGTGCAGGATGTAAGCGCTGGTGGGGCCTCAGTGCCGTGAGCAGGCAGCCCTGCTTCTGGTCTCTGTCAGACGCTTTGGGATGTCCTGACAAACAAGCCCGCGCTGGCCCTAGAGGAGCTCACTGCCCAGGGAGGCAGTGGGGTGAGAGCAGACTCGGGCAGCTCATTATGATGAAAGGGCAGGACGGGTGCCCGGGGGACGGTGGGTCTGGAGGTGGGTCGAGAAGTGCGTGTGGCTCCTCTGCTCTCTGCCTACTGGTGGGACCTCGAGCTTCTGCTCCACCTCAGAGCCTTGGGCTGCTGCACAGGTGAGGCAGCTAAGGATGGGGAGGTGGGTAGTAAGCCTTTGTAGGGTGCCTGCTGTACCTGGAGACACATCTACACAAGGCCCCAGATGCTGTGCTCGGAGGGGCTTAATAAATATGCTATCTCCCTCCCTTTGTTCTTCTGTCCCTTCCAAGAAAGAAGCATTTGTCTCAGGAGTTGGGGAAAGATCAGGAAGGCTCTTGTGCTCGTTGTGAGAACCCCTGGGTAGGGTGTTGGCTTCAGAGATGTGAGGTGTGACATGGTACAGGGAATGGTGGTGGAGTATATCAGGGGTTCAGGGAACACTTCATAATCCGAAGTGGCCAGGCAGGTGGGGAGGGAACTAAGGAGTCCCCTGCGGCTTGCTGGGGCCAGGCCCTGAACATCAGGCTTAAAGTTCTGACCTATGTCCCTTGGAAACAGAAACCCACTGAGATGGGGAAGGGAGACCTCCAGGGCCGACGAGGCTACCTGGGGTGGCTGGGAATGATGAGTGCTCAGAGGAGCTGATTCCAGGGGTCCACGCCACTGCCAGTAGGATGGGGAGCCCCGTCAGTATGGAATCCCCAGGCTTCGGTGCAAAGACCACGTCAGAGATGGCTGCAGAGACTGGCAATGCCAGGCAGAAACAGGACAGTCAGTGGGGAAGCTGGGTGAGGACAGGAGGTTGCATCTCACTCTGAGACTGCATTAGTGTGCCAGGGCTGCCAGAACAACAGAAATGTCTTCCCGCCAAGTTCTGGAGGTCAGATGTCTGGATTCAAGGTACCCACAGGGCCATACTCGCTCCTAAGGCCCTACGGGAGAATACTTCTTTTCCTTGTCCGGCTTCCCTGGGCTCCAGACATCCCTGGGCTGTGGCGGTATCTCTCCAGCCTCTGCTTCCGACTTCTCTCACCTTCTCCTCTTTGTCATTTTTTCCTTTTCTGTCTCTTTATAAGGATACTTACTTGTCATTGGTTTAAGGGCCCACTGGATAATGCCAGCTGAGCTCATCTCAAGATCCTTAATTTAATTACATCTGTAAAGATGCTTCCTTCCAAATAAGGTCACATTCACAGGGCCTGGGTATTTTAGCACATGGACTTACCCGTGCAGTGCCTGTTGTATCTGAGGTGCCCAGAGAGAATAATGAGAGAAAGGGAGATGTAGGCCTGGACTCAGGGCTTCCAGGGGAGCCCTTCCTTGTCTCTGTGAGCTCAGGCCTCCTTGTCGTCCCTTAGCCTCTGCAACACCAGGCCTCAGTATGTCTGTCTCTCTGTCTCAAGACACTGATTTCCCTCGATGCCCTGCAGGTCAGGGCCTCTGCAGTGGAGAAGGCAGGCATCATGGACAGAAGGACACTGTGTCCTCCCTGGGATATCGATGGCTTCCCTGCCTTCTCCATCCCTTGCTTGCCAAGGGACGTGCATGAGCTGCTGATGGAGGAGCTGGAACAGGAAGGATGCAGGCTCTCCCACCCCCACTGGCAGAGTCCTGGCCTCTGTCCTTCCTGCATCTGGGCTGGCCAGCCACATTACCCGACTCCAGAGGACAGGGTTGGCATCCTGGTGACATTTTGGAAACTCGTGCATCTTCCAAGAGTGAGCCTTAGGGAAATTTAATGCCTTCGGGGGTGTGACCGGATGTGCTCTGTGAATCTGGCCAGTGTGGCCATGTGACAGCAGAGCGGCAGGACCTCCACTTAGTGAGGAGGCCACTCCCCCCCACAGTGTGTACTTTCCCACAGGCTCCACCTCAGCTGGGCGTGGGGCAGGGGTCTCCTCTCTGCTCGCTCGCTCTCTTTCCATCTCCCTCCCACCCTCACCAGGCCCACTCTTGCCCCCTGGGTCCTGCTCAGTCAGTCTGGGGTCTCCCCAGGGTTAGGGAGGGGCCGTGGGGTCCGGTTCCCCAATCCTTGGGACCTTAGACGGTAATACCGAGTACTCCCTGGTGCTGTAATACCCATTAGACTACAAGGTCTCTTTTCTTCTAGTCCCTGGAGAGGCCACAGGGAGGGCTTTCATGTAAGCCCTAGCACAGGCCTGGCACACAGTCAGGCCTCATAATGCTGGTAATGATCATTCTGAGGATGGCTACTGGGGCCAACTGGGAGACACTGGAGTAGAGTCAGGACTGGGTTTGGGGAGAAGGGCCTAGCCAGAGTGGGGGAATTTCAGAGATGGATGCAACGGGAATAGCAAGTAGTGGCATCACTGAGGGGAACAGGGAGGAGGCTCCAGGGTCAAGGGCGGCCTTGAGGAATGCTTGATAGGGGTGGGGAACAGCAGGGACTGGAGACCAGACACGGGAAGGGGCTGTAGGCCGGGCCTGCAGGCTCTAGGTGGCACACTGACATATTTTATTTGGCTCACATGATTTTTAAAGAATATTTGCAATAGTGACATTGTAAAATTGGGGGATTTTGATAAAATCTAGATTTCTGGCTTCTCATAGAAAAAAAAGATGATACCATTCTTGGTGCACAGAGCACGTGATGTGGTGGCTCTGCCCCTTCAATAAAGCATGTGTGACCCAGCTGACCCCATCCCTACCACTTGGATCTCCAGCACCTGCAGCCTTGCCCATGTTCTGCAGAGGTGCTCCCCTCCCTGGCATTTGGCGTTACAACCCCTGCCCCCAGGAGGCGTGACTTGAAAGGAGGTATGAGAAGGAGCCCAGTGGCTTTGAGGACTGTAGACCTGAGGAAGGTGAACCTGGCTGGAGGCCAAGACAGAGGTTCCGCCCAGTGGGTGCGGTTTGGAAGGTGACTGGGTGGGGGGCAGGGGCGGCTGCAGAGATGCTAAGGGAAGGAGGGGCTGGGGGCCCGGAACCACAGCTCCTACCCACTTTCTCAATTTGTTGTTGTTCCCCTTCCTTCCTCTTTCCTCTCTTCCTTTTTTGCCTGCCCCTCCCTCTCCTACCCTGACCTGAGGCCTGCCATAGCCCCCCTGACCCCTCCCCATCCCTGTTTGGGGTGCAGATAAGGGGACCTCAGCCAGAGATCCCAGTGGTAGCACTATAGCCGTGCCCTTGCTGGGCGTGCGTGGACAGGCCAGCTCTGCAAGGCCATTCTCCATCCCAGAAGGGTGGGCGCCAACATGTTGAGGAGTAATGTATTCCGAGCTCCCCTCATTGAACCATCTGTGCTGAGTCTGCCTGTCCCCTGGACCTGAGTTAGGTGAAGAGGAAGGCGTTTGTGGAGACATCACTCCCACAGCTGGCCATCTCCTCCCAAGTGGGTGCTAAGTCAACTCCTGCTGACTTACGAGCTCCTGCAGCATGCCAGCCCCAAGCCTGGTGCCCAGGAGGAGGCAGGAAGATGTTCAGCCTCTGGAGCTCCCTGGAACCGGAACTGGGAAGGCAGGGACTGGCGGGTGAACGGATCTGCAGGAGTTCAGGCAAGGGGCGGACTCCCCAGAGGAGGGGCCTTGGAGCTGCCCCTGAATGGTGATGGGTGGGAAAGCTGGTCTGACTCCAGGGTGGGCCATGGTCTCCACTACAGAGAAGCTTGAAATCTGGTATGAGGCAAGATAGGCCAGACCATGGGAGAAGGGCCTCACCAGGGCTTCAGACAGACTGTTCATGGGGCCCAAACTCCAATACCAAGATTCAGGGTCAAACTTGTACTCTGCGTTCTTATAGTCTGGCTTCTCCAAGGCTAGGAAGCTTGGAGGACACTTCTGGCAGTGGTGCCTGGGAGGTGCCACCAGGCAGGAAAAGGTGGCAGGGCTCACTCATCCCCTGGGAGGGCAGAGGGAAGGGAACCCACTCACCGCAGGGAGTTTTAGAAGCCACCCAGTGGACTTCCTTATCAGTCTCCTTACAAGATAGGGATATTGCAAATACCTACTGATGTTCTGAAAATTGAATAGCAAAACACACAGAGAACTTAGCTTCATAAATATAAAAGCCAGTACCAATGAAAATGGCTTACCTTTCACTACTCCTCTTCCGTCTGCGTGGGAGTCCCTGTGAGGGTCCACAGGTCATGGCCAGCCCGCCAGGGTCACTTCCACTCCTCCCTCCCAGTCAAGCCTGTCTTCTCTTTAGGCCTGTTTCCTCATCTGTAAAAAATGGGGCTTAGATTAGTACAGGTCTAAACTCCGACTTTCTTAAATGCCTGGCTTTATTTCCCCAAACAACTATACGCGTTAGCTGGGACTGTGAAAGTCCAGCTCAAGGCCAGGTGCACAGGCGGGATTCAGCCCAAACTTATCAGCAGTTTGGTCTCCCTTGGCGCCTTCTTTCTCAGAGGGCCCAGAACCTAAGCAGTGGGAAAGGGACACAGTAACCCCATGGGGCCAGAACTACAAGTGCTCTCCCCTGCCACTGACCCACCTCCTTTTTTCCATTTCATAAGGAAACACATCAGCTGCTCCTTTTAGCTCTGAAGATGACACCAGGGCCCCGGCTGCTTTTTGCTGTTGTAATGAGCAGAGCTAATGGCATCCAATAGGCTAGGTGTGGGACAAACCTTCGGCGAGCTCCAGAATCTGGGCTGCAGCGACACTGTGGGACTCCCTGGAAGCCTGCTTGGCTTGGGCAGGGGTGGCTCTCAGACTTCAGTGGGCATTAGAACCACCTGGAGGGCTCATTAAAAACACAGGTGTTGGGCCCCAGCCTTGGAGTTTCTGATCAGCAGGTCTGAGATTGCATGTGAAAATTTGCATGTCTAGCAAGTTCCCAAGATACTGGTACTGTTGAATTGGGGACCACATTTGAGAACTGCTGTCCCAGGGGGCCTACGGGGCTGCTGAGAAATGGGTCCTGGGTGCCCCTGCTGCAGAGGCCACTGAGCCAGCCCTGGGTGGGGGTAGGTGCATGATGGAGCTGAAGGGGGGTTGATGAACACTTTGTGGGGCTGGATACAGGCTCACACTGCTCCTGGTTTGCTGCTGTAGGAATTCTGTCTGGAAGGAGGTAGATATGGAACCAAGGGCTTGCACACTCAGATCTCCCCATCAGGTGGGCACAGGAATGGTCTATAGACGAGGGGTACCCAAAGAACAGAAAAGAAACTCTTCCTCCATGGTGTTTTTCCTGCTGAGAATCCTGCTGCACTCATATCTGGGCCCTGCAGCACCAGCACAGTGGAAAGAACCTGGGCTTGGCAGGTGGAAGCAGACAGAACAGAATGACTCTCAGCCCAGCTGTGCCTTTTCTAGTTGTGTGACTGGAAAATTACTTTGTCTTTTGGGCATCTGTGAAACTGGGATAACACCCACTGCTGAGGTTACAGGGTCACGTACCCAGCACATCCTAGTGAAGGCTTGATAAACGGAAGTGTGTTGCTGTTAGACAACTCTCAGTGACGTTCACTGAATGAGGCCCTGGTGGTAGTGTCGAGGGGCTCTGGGGTCCCAGGGATGACAGACCCCAAGGACGGGAGATTTAGATTTTTGCTCCGGGACCTGGGGCTTCTGGCCAGGCACAGAGTAAGGGTCTGAATAGCCATTGGTCTGGGCTGACCACCTGCACCCCTCTGCCCAGGGCACACAGAGGCTACCCTCTTCCCGAGCATCTGCTTCCCCATGACCCTGGCCCTTTGCCAGGCTAAGTTTAGCTGTGGCCTGCATGGACCTCCCCCCCAATGCTCTGTGGGCAGGGCGGGGGTGGAGAGTAGCTCAGCAGATTTCCTGGCAAGCAGACAGACAAAAGCCCTGGGAGTGACCCGGGTTTATTTTCAAAGCCAAACCCAACTGGACGTCTCAGATCCCATGTGTGGTGTGGAGCAGCCTTGTTAGAGATGAGAGCTTGGACCAAGGCAGAGGTAGACATCCTTCCAACTGGGGAAGAGTGTGTGCATGTGTGTCCATGGTTTTGTGGGAGGCTCCCAGCTACCTGCCCTGTGGTCTCCGAAAGTCAAACCACCCTGATTCTGTTCCCTCGTTCTTCTGAGCTCCCTGGCCCCCAGGACAGTGTTCCATGTGACTTAGTCTGGGGAGGGGAAATAGGGGAGGATTCGAACTCAGCACCATCTGGTAAGCAGTGAGCAGCCACACCTGTTCTGCATAGGCTAAGGTGCCATGAGCAAGCCAGGCAGCCAGTGCAAAGTTAAAAGGAGAAAAATGGCAGCTGGGATCCCATCTGACCCCGGGAGGGAACTGCTGATTTAAAAGTTGAGGATGGAGTCAGAGGGAACTGCACCTCCAGGAGGATCCATGGCTCTGAAGGCTTCCCCAGCTGTGGGCGCCAGGGTTGGTGGGGTGACGTGCCAAGGGGCAGCACCCTGGGAGGGGCACCATGTGCTTTCAGAAGCACTTCTGAGCTTGTGCTCCTCCATGCCCCAAGGACTGGGGCAGGGCTGGCATGCTTGGGGTGTGAGAAGACAGACCCGTGTGGGCTGAAGGTGAGCTGGTTTTGTAGGGTGCCTGACGGGCTACCCCCTAAGCCAGGCTTCCTGTGAAGGAGGGCCTGCTGTTAGCTCCATCTCACAGGTAAAGTGCTGGAGCCCTAGAGAAGCTAAGTGACTCACCCACAGCCTGGGCCTCTTCCACTATGTGGCCTCATTTCCCTCAGGCCCCCATCAAGTCTTGTCTGTAACCCTACTATTGTCAGTGTTTCTGGAGCTTTCTGCATCTTTCCAGAGTACCTCGTAGGGCCATCTGTGTGGCTGTCACCAACCCCTGAAGGCAGGTTCACCTGCGTATTCCCATCCCATCACAGCTATCCTTTTATGAGAAAATGGACCCAAGGGGCAAGCATTTTGCTAAGGGCTTTATATGCATTACCTCATTCAAGCTTTACCACAGCAGGTGTTTTATTCCCATTTTACAGATGAAGAGACTGAGGTGCTGGGAAGTGGAGTGGCTTCTCCAGGGTCACATATCTAATAGGTACACATGCTAGGTTCTAACCCAGTCTCTCTCCTCCAGAGTCCTCCTCTTAGCCCCTTGCACACACAGTTGATTGCTGCAAGTGGTTTGGAGTCTGAAGTCTTGAGCCTTGCCTGCCCCAGTACAAGGAGGCCTTTACAGCCCTTCATCCACCAGCACAGGTGGCCCTGGGGAGGCTGTCAGAGAGCAGAGGGAATTCCCAGGCGTAGGGATTGGCAATAGCACCGTACCCGGGTTGGTGTAATCCTACCTGGAGTTAACATGGCAACTGACCTCCTGGCTGGGAGTTCCCAAGGGCTATTACTGTGACTTGTCAGGACCTGCTGTGCCTGAAGGTGGCTGCATTTGGTACGGGAGCTCCAAAAGGTCTCAAAACCCCCAAGTTATCTCCACACTGGCTGCTGACTGGTATTCTAGAATGAGTATGCCACACCTGGGCCTTAAAATTCTGGTCCCCATTAATCAGCCAGCCTTAAGGCTTTGCCGTGGACCACCCTGGCAAAACTTTCCATTGATGTTTCACTAATGTGGAAGCCAGGACTGACTGTTTCTGCAATTATCTAGCAAGCTGCTCCTTGTCTCATGGAAGAAAAGCTGGCTGGCTGCCCCCCTGCACTTTTTCCTCACCCCCTCCCTTTCCAGTCTGGCTTCCTCCACTTTCTCCTCTCCTCCGTTTCCTCAAGTGGAAGCACAAAAGTGCCTCAGAGTTCACCCCTGACGCCTGGATATTTCTGAATTCTGCTGTTGTTGGACCACCCTCCACCCAACCCTCTTGGTTCCTGCTGACGCATGCAGCTGTGTACAGGGTGGACTCACGTCTCAGCAGTAGGCTCTGTCCAAGTGTAGCACTCAGGTCGTCTACATCCTGATGTTGCAGGTAGAATCTACAGAGATCCTTACCTGGTGACAAATACCTGCCCCTTGGTGCCATTAGGGTAAGAACCAGAACAGGTGGTTATTAGGGTACAAATTCAAGGTCAGGGGATGGGGCTCAGTAAAAGCACAGTGGCTCCTAACAGCATGTGTTGGCATGCATCAGTGGGGCGGCGGGAGGAACTCTCTTGTGCACTTTATTGTCCAGCCAGGATCTCATGTGGCCATTTGCTCTCTTAGCTGAGGTCCCAGACAGGAAAGGACAAGTGTGGAAAAAGCCAATTGTTGTTTCCCACAGTACCTGCCAGGGAGAGGAGAGGGTGTAATGTCAGGCTTACACCGCAGGACAGTGCCTCTCAGACTTTAGTGTATTAAAGATGGTATTAAAATGCAGATTCTGGTTCAGTAGGCCTGGAGTGGGGCTGAGATTCTGCATTTCTAGCAAACTCCCAGGAGATATTGCAGGTGCACAGTCTGAACAGCAAGGATTATAAGGGGTTAGCCCTTCCCCAGAAGTCACCTGAGACCCAAAAATCCGTTATCCTAGGGGAACAGTGTCTCCTTCCACAATTAAATCAGATTTAAAGTTCAGATGACGCATGAGAGGGAAACCGATGACTTGGTCACTCTGCTTGTCTCCAAAATTGTCCTGGATAAAGACCCAGGAGAAGGCCAGGAGGTCAGTGTCTGAATTTGGGGTACAGACTTCCATATCAGAAGGACAGGTTTACAGCAGGGGAAGATCAGGGCACAAAACTGTTTTCACACAGTTGTTATTCATTGAATACATGTGGTCTGCCATTCAGTGGGCTGCATATGCAGTTTGTGTGGACATCCATCCAATCAGTGTGGTCACCTGTGGGTACTGTGGCTTTCCTCTTGTGCGGTAAGGAAACGGTCTCAGAGAGGTGAGTTATTATGCCGAAGGTCACACAGCTAATCAATGACAGGGCTGACTTTGGAATCCAGCCCTCTTGTTCTTCTCCACTAGGCATTGAGGAAAATGTGTTCACCACAAGGCATTCACTAGGGGAAGAAGGGAAGGGCTTAGTCAGGACTGTTTTTGGTTTTCAAATGATCGAAAAATAACTCAAACTGACTTAAACAAAAAGGAGAATTTATTGATCTGTATGACTAAAGAGTCCAGAGGTGGTGGCTTCAGGTATAGCTGGATCCAGGAGTTAGGCGTCTGCTTTCCTCTATGTTGGCATCTTTCTCAGGCAGACCCCCACTTTGAGGCAGCCACAGAGCCATCACCAGCTGTGCCCTGTTCCCTCAGCAGCCCTAGACCACGGCCATATGTTCATCCCTGGAGCTGGGGCAAGGTCATCCCCACCCAAGCCACCAAGCATCAGGACTGGGAGTAGAAAAGGGTCGGTTCCCAGGCAAAGTGGGGCGCTCCCACCAGCAAGAGGAATGTCCGGGCGGACAGAAGAGAGATCCGGCACAGTGACTGTTCAGCCAGGATCGGTGGTGCAGAACTCCAGGCTCCTGTTCCCAGGGCCAGACGGGAGCACGAGAGGAGGTGGTGGGTCGGGTGGGAGCAGAGCTGTGAAACACTGCCTGCTCGGCGGGGCAGAGATCGGCGTGCGGGTCTAGGAAAGACATGGCACTGCTGGGAGCTTGGTGTGACTGTCCGTCTCTCTCTCCCTCTCTCCCTAGGAGAGCTCCAGCATGGCACTGGGGCTCTTCCGGGTGTGTCTGGTGGTGGTGACAGCCATCGTCAACCACCCTCTGCTGTTCCCTCGGGAGAACACCACCGTGCCCGAGAATGAGGAGGAGATCATCCGCAAGATGCAGGCGCACCAGGAGAAGCTGCAGCTGGAGCAGCTACGCCTGGAGGAGGAGGTGGCGCGGCTGGTGGCCGAGAAGGAGGCCCTGGAGCAGGCGGCGGAGGAGGGCCAGCAGCTGAATGAGAACTACATGGCCTGGGACCTGTGGAGCACCCTCTGCATGATCCTCTTCCTGGTGATCGAGGTGTGGCGGCAGGACCACCAGGACGGGCCCTCCCCTGAGTGCCTGGGCGGGGCCGAGGACGAGCTGCCTGGCCTGGAGGGTGCACCCCTCCGGGGCCTCACCCTGCCCAACAAGGCCATGCTCGACCACTTTCATGAGCATTGCATACGGGGAGCCATAGCCGATGCGGCTCGTACCCGCGAGTTCGTGGAAGGCTTTGTGGATGACTTGCTGGAAGCTCTGAGAAGCCTCTGCAACCGGGACACAGACATGGAGGTGGAGGATTTCATTGGCGTGGACAGCATGTATGAGAACTGGCAGGTGGACAGGCCGCTGCTGTGCAAACTCTTTGTGCCCTTCATGGCCCCAGAGCCCTACCACTTCCATCCAGAGCTCTGGTGCTCCAGCCACTCCATGCCTTTGGATCGCCAGGGTTATGGCCAGATTAAGGTGGTCCGGGCTGATGACGATATGCTGGGCTGTATCTGCGGCAAGACCAAATTTGGGGAGGACATGCTGTGTCTCCTCCACGGCAAAAACAACTCAGTGCAGCCTGGCAGCGAGGCAGAAGTCCCACTGTGCGCCCGAGATTCTCCATATCTGGACATAGTGCAGGTCATGAAGTGGTTCCAGACAGCCCTCACCAGAGCCTGGCGCCGCATTGCCCACAAATACGAGTTCGACCTGGCCTTTGACCAGCTGGACACCCCAGGGTCCCTCAAGATCAGGTTCCGCTCAGGCAAGTTCATGCCCTTCAACCTGATTCCTGTGATCCAGTGTGATGACTCAGACCTGTACTTTGTCTCCCGCCTTCCCGGGGAGCCCTCTGAGGGGACCCCAGCGTCCAGCACCGACTGGCTCTTGTCCTTCGCTGTCTACGAGCGACACTTCCTTAGGACGATGTCAAAGACGCTGCCTGAGGGTGCCTGCCACCTCACCTGCTTGCAGATCGCCTCCTTCCTGCTTTCCAAGCAGAGCCGCCTGACCGGCCCCAGTGGGCTTGGCGGTTACCACGTGAAGACGGCCCTGTTGCACCTCCTGCTCTCTCGGCGGGCCGCTGACTGGAAGGCTGGGCAGCTGGATGTGCGTCTGCATGAGCTGCTCCGCTTCCTGGAGAAAAGCCTGCTCGAGAAGAAGCTCCATCACTTCTTTATTGGCAACCGAAAGGTGCCTGAGACTGTGGGACTGCCCGAGGCCATTCACAGGGCCGAGCCTCTCAACCTATTCCGGCCATTCGTCCTGCAGCGAAGTCTCTACCGCAAGACGGTGGACTCCTTCTATGAGCTGCTCAAGAATGCGCCAGCACTCGTTAGCGAGTATGCCCTGCATATCCCCTCAGACCATGCCGGCCCGCCCCAAAAAGCTGCTGTCTTGTAGCACATCCAGGACCCAGGACCCAGGACCCACGTCCACACCTCGAGGGCATCCAGGCTCTGTCCTGGGAGAATGGCAGGCTTTGCTGGGAGCCTCGGTTCCCAGAGAAGCCAGGCCCTATGGTGCAGGGGAAACAGAATTCCAAGCCAGAAGCTGGATTCCTTTCATGCCGTGGGATTCTGCTGGTGAAGCTCTGTCTGGATTTGGGGACCAATCCTTACAGCTTACTTTTGGATCCCCGCGAATGGCCGGGATAATGACAGAACACTCTGGACACTGAATTAGAGACATGCAAACATCCGTTTGGTTAGGATTCTTTTTACATCCCAGGTCAGTCTTTACTTGAATATCATAGAGGATCTACAGGAATGCAGACGGATCCATGTTAAGACCATGCACCCTGATGAATAACCCTTGGCCCTAGGGATCGGCAACCAAAGCACTAATAGGGACATATGTGGGGACTTCCGGCCTTCCATTCACAGCCCACACAGTAGGAGTCCCACTGGTTACTATTTTTTGTACTATTTGGAGAAAAGAACTGGTGGAGATTCAAGGCCCCAGTGGCTAACATCTCTTGCACAGAAGTCGTGCTTGGTGGCTGAGAGAGGTTTAAGTTGGCCACTTTTTCAGCTAAAAATCTCACTTGGTGCATTCCCTTCTCCCTACTCCTTCTTCCCTCAACCTGCTGTGTCCAAGCCCTGTGGGTGCCACATACCATGTTGGGTATAGGTTCAGCAGCTTCTCACCCCTCTTTATTCTCTCCGCAGCTGGTCTCTCTGACCATCAGTGTGGTTGGGGGGTGGGTAGGAGGGTTGCAGATACTAAAGGTAAAAGCTAAAAGAGACACATGGTGACTGGGGCAAAGGACAGAGCCTGGTACCCGGGGTGCTGGGGTATAGCTCACAGTCTGGCCTCTGATGCCCAGATCAGAGAAAGTTGCAGAGCTGGGAGGTGAGAGAAGCCACAGCCCTGAGGTTTCCTCAGGATCCTAATCCTAGAGCAGGACATGCCGGGAAACGAGCTGCTGCCGTGGCAACCCAGCTCCATCCATAGGCCCTTAGCTGTTCACTCCAGTGGGGCTCCCTCACCACACAGAACCCAAAGAGCCCAACAGAGGCTGGCTGACCGGGAACACACAGGGCAGCCCTCGGGGCCCAGCCTACAGGCCTGGGAAAGAGCCTAGGTCAGAGCTGGCCTCATCTCTGGCCTGGGGCAGCGGGGTTGGGAAGCCACTCCTTCCATGTGTGGCTTCACTGGCCTGTGGGGAGTCCCTCTCTCGGCGTTGCCTCAGTAGCCCTTGTGAGGGCCAAGGAGGAAGCAAGAATGAAGGCACCTGCACGAGCACCTGGGTTTTCCTGCCAGAGCTCAAGCTGGCCATGCCTCCTAGATGGCATACTCCCTTCCAGGGGGTGTCAGGCTTACCAGGGACTGAAGAAGGATCCTGTCACTACTCCAGAGGTGCTCTCACCTAGCCTCAGAGTGCTCTAGAAAACGGACAGTTTGCCTGACAGCGTTAACTCAGAGCAGGAGGCTTGGCTCCGCTGGCCATGGAAGCCTGTAGGAAGCCTTGCATGTGAGCTGGAGTAGGCTGAGCTCCAGAGAATGAGCCTGCCCACATGCTCTCCCACCAAAGCCCCAAGCCCCCCGTTCTGCCAGGAACACTTCCAGAATGAGGATGAATTTCCTTATTTATTATCGCCTGTGCCTTGCCAGTCTCCTCATCCCATTCACCTTCAACTCTCCGACGAGGTTAGTCGTGCTTGGAGGAGGCCCACAGCCAAGAGTCGGCGTCCAGAAGCTGAGACCGAGCCTGTGTCTTCATCCACTTGCCCTTTGCTTCCAGGAGAAAGTGGACTGAAAAATTACCTTCTGGCCTCTTGTTTACTCAGAGAGGACAACTCAGTGGGGAAATGGGGGTCTTTTGAATCAGAAAGCAGTGGGACTCTTGGTGTTTCATGCTGCCTTATTTATATTAAAGGAAGAATTAAATTCTTGTAAGGAGTAGAAACTAGTCACAGTGTTTGTTTTTAACTTCAAGGAGATCTGTGAGTTTCCTAGGACAGAACTGGGGAGGGGGGTGGATTTCCTGTGTATAAACTGGAAGCTTTCACTCCCTTTTTATTCTTCAATTTCAGGAAACTAAAAAATAACAAAAAGTAGAGTATTTCTAGCCCATCTTTAAGGTAGCCTGCAGAGCTCCAGAAAGGGCCCTGAAAGCCAGCTGTAGGGTGGATTCCAGCACAAAGCCTTACTTCACAGAGCTTGACGTGTGCAAAGAAATGTGGAAGCTGGAAGTAACATGAAGCCTTTGGTTTTCAAGGAAAGAGATTGTCTTTTAAGTGGAAGAGGTTTCATCTGCTAGGGCTCATAGGCCTTCCCACTAAAGACAACCCAGTCCTATTGCCAAGGAATCTCTTCTTTCCCAAACATGCTCAGCTTTATGAAGCACCTGCTCACTTGCTCCGTAAAATGGCACAGGACCACCGTTTGCTGTGGCTCTTGACCAGGCTGAAATTAGGGCCCCCCCAAGGCCAAGAGGTTAGGTAGATTGGGGAGGGCCGGACAGCCTCAGAGCTCTGGCCCCTCCCTCAGCTTTGCTGAAGCACAGTTCAGGTTGAGACCTTGGGGCTGGCGCTTTGTTCATGATCAAAGGTGTCATCAGAATCGCCTGGAGAGCTTGGTCAGACGCCCACACCCCACCTTGGACCTACATGGTGCCAAGGTAAGCCTCTTTCTAAAACTCCCTCAAGGGACTGGTGACATCCCTAGCAGAGGATAGCTTTTCACTTTCTTTCCAAATGGAAAATTAAAGAAAACCTAAGTGGACTGCTTTTCCTGCAGAAATACTGGTAGACAGACCTGGGAGAAGCTGACAAGTCTGGGATCCAGGATGTAAGTGACATCAGCTGCACCTGTGGTGGGGTGTGGACATTTGCATTCACTCAGGTGCACCCACAGTCACACACCAGGGGCAGGAGAAGCAGAGGCTGGGGGTGCGAGCTGGGGAGCACCTTCTAGCAGGTCATTAATACCCCACAAGCATTTATTGGGAGCCTTATGGGCCCGAGATGTCATGAAACAGAAAGACGGGTAGGGCCGAGCCTGTGCCCCTGAGAGGGACAAACTCACCTATGAAAAGTGCCACAAGAAAGATGGCGTGATGACTCCCACGGGTGGGTTCAAAGGAGAGGCCGGTTAGGGCCAGCTTCTCCAGGCGTGGCCCTGGGCTACACACATGGGTAGGCCCTGGGTGTGGTTTCCAGACCACATGGCAGACTGCAGGAACCTCTAGGAGGTGGACACAGGAATCTGCATTTTGCCAGGTTGCCAGGTGATGCTCAGAGCCCAACAACAGCTACTAACGGGGGGGATTAAGGACTGGGTGCTGCCTGATACAGCTCTTCCAAGATGAGATGGACTGGCCGGGAAAGGCATCCACCAAGACCATGGAGTAAGGGTAGGAAAGCAAAATAGATGTAGGCAACATTTAAGGAGCACCTACTGTGTGCCAGGCACCCTTATACATGCATTTACGTACATTCACACATAAACCCTATGATGTGGGTGCGTGCTGTTATCCCGGTTTTCTAGGTGAGGAAACTGAGGCACAGAAGGGTTAAGGGACGTGTCCAAGGTCACACAGGGGTAAGTACCAAAGCCAGGATTTGAACCCAGGCAGTGCTGACATCGCTATATGCTGGCAGTATTAAGAAACTGTAGCAAAAGAATGGGACTGGCCATGGAAAAGCCTTGAGCCTTAAACTACGGTAAATTTGGACTTCACATAATAAGTCATGGTGAGCCGTGGGTGATTTTTGAGTGAGACAGTAACGATTTGCCCAAAACCATGAAGTTCCTAGGTGTGATCAGCGCTGTGTGAGATGCCGCGGGGGCCCATGGCCAGCTTCCAGAAGGGCAGTGGTCAGTGAATGTCCCAGAAGTCCTGACTTAAGTCACTCTGACTCAGAATATTCTCATGCTCCGTCTAGTCTCCACCTCACGGGAGAGAGCTGGTTTGGCCAGCGGGCTATGCGCAGGGCAAGCCAGTAACCGCATGGTGAAGGAAATGTGGGCCTTCAACTTGCCCCAGCCCACCCCGCTTCACCCTCTGCCTTCCCCTGACCACCACCCTGGAAGGGGCACCTTTTAGAGTTAACTTTTCCCATTGCCATCTAAAGATAGCTTCTTTTCCTAACCAGCTCTTTTTTTTTTTAATAAAAACAATATAGTCATGACAAAAAAATGCATTCAGTGACAGAAAACAGATAAAGCTCCCACTCCAGACTTCTCAGTCCATTCCCTAGCAATAACTAATATGAAGTTTCTTATGTATCCTTCCAACATTTTTCTGTGTATGGATCACATGTGTGGCTGCATCCCTTTTCTTTTTTACCTAAATTGCATCATACCATCTAACTTTTCTTTGCTATCTTTTTTGAACACCTGCTCTACCTTAGTCTTTAAAATTTGTTTACTTTCTCCCGATACATATGGATATACCCTAATTTACCCAAACTCCACTACTGAAGAATATTTAAGTGTCTACATTTTTTGCTATTATCAACAACATGACAATGACCATCTCTGTGCCTAAAGCCTGGTTTGAAGTGTGACCCTTTCCTCTCCTGGTAATCACTACTTTCCATATTCACCAAATTGCTGTATATGGATTCACCTCCAAACATCTCACCATAAAAATAAGCTATCGCCTGGGATTTATTCAACCATGTGACTTCAGAGTGAGGAAACGGCATTTTTAACCAAGTACTGAACAATACAGCTTGTGTGCCATCCTTGGTCAGGTGCTACGTGGGGAACAGAAGTGCAAGACAAAAGTTCTGTCTCCAAGGAACTGTGTCTACTAGAAATACAAGACCAATAAACTAGAGGACAATGAAGGATGCTAAGTAATTGAAAGTGAAATGATGTGGCTCTGAGGCCTGCATGCCATGAGGGAAGTGTAAGCTTCCAGGTCAGCTCTGGTTTGAGCTGTAAGAGTTTTAGGTCCCTTATACATAGAAAACGGCAAGAGCCTCTGCAAAGAAAATCAAATCAACACAACTGTTGTTCTGTCCCCAAATGCTTGTGTTCCATTTATCTGAGCCTGGGGCTGGTTTATTTTCTGCATGATGTGGGGCCCCTGCTTAAAAGGTGAAGCCACATTTTCTATGCCTTTGATGTTCCTGTACAGCCCCATGAAAAAAAAAGAAAACCTGTCAACGACAAATTCTCCCCCCAAAAGATGGAACTGACTAAACCTCAGAGAGTTCAAAGACATTTCTCTTGTCTTGATGAAAAAAGGGAAATCATTAAAGTGCAAGGTGAGATTTGCAGGATGGGACAGGGAGTTGGGAAGAATCTGGACCCGTCTCATTCATTAAAAACCACCCATCACTGATACTGTAGATTTCTCTTAGGGTAACTATTTAAAATAGAAACAGAAAGCAAAGACCCACTTCCTGCCCCTTCTCATAAGCCACCCTTGGCCCTGTCTTCCCAACTGGCCAGAGATGACTCACACAGCCCCTGAAGCCTCACTGCTCACCCATTTCTGGAGAATGGACTGAGATATGTTAGACCAAAGGTCTCGGGACAGCAGTTGGGCCTCCAAAGGCTGACGATGGCCTAGGGTCTCTCCCAAAAGGGATGGCTGGTGCAGAGTCATCCCCCAAGAAGCCGAAATGCACACACTGTGAGAGACTTTCTAAACCCCTAAGCATAACCTGAATATTCCATGGCTTTGGAAGCATAAACCTAGACTTACAAAGGCTTCTCCTGCTAACAGGCCTCCATCTAACTGGTTTCGGAGCCCCCCAGTCCAGCGCTGCTGGGAGTGGGGCTGCCCCAGCTCAGGCTCACCTGTGCAGGCTGCACAGCCAGAGGCTCCCTCCATTGCTTTGCTCTCCTCGCCTGACAGGCCTGTGGAGTGGCTCTTTCCAGCTTGCTCCCCACCCGGGTGCTGACTTGCTCCTCAGCCATGCCCTCTGGAGGGGAGGCTGTCTGCTGCTGACAAAGGGGGCTAGGACCCTTGCTGTCTGCAGTGGGATTCCTGATTGTGGTGGGTCCTTGGGCGGAAATGACTGGGCAGGGTATCCCACAGTTCTCCTGGATCACGTGTGCAATCGTCCTTTCTGTAAGCAGCATGGTCCCAGGGCGCCTGTGTGTTCCATGCAGCATCCAGTCTGCCTGATGGCAGGACAAGCCTGCGTGTTTCAAATCCCTCATATTTCAGCACATTCCAAGAGGGCAGAGAAGAGAGATTCTGAGTACTCCTCCATCACACAGGGAGGGTATTTATTTTATGATCAACGACATGGCAAGATCACAGGATTCACAGTATTTAACTAGGCTTGGGAGCCAGGAATGGGGAGGGAAGGAGGGAGAGAGAAAATTACCAGCTTCCAGGGACTCACAGGTCATTTGAGATTAAACCCACCCATACAAAACAACAGAAAACAAGTAAACCGTGAATCGAGCCATGTGCAATGTAAGGACACCTCATTCCACAAAGTGATGGGGATATGAATGCAAAGTTCAAGTCTAATCATTTGTAGAAGCCTTGCTGTGATAACAGTTTCCTGCTGTTCACTGAGCGTTTACCGGCAGGTGCTAGGCCCTTACATGGATGACTCCATGATTCTTCAATAACCCTATGAAAGAGGTACTTAGTGGTCCTATTTTATAGACAAGAAACTGAGGCTCAGAGAAGTTAAGGAACTTGCCTGCATAATTTAATGAGTGGCATAGCTTGGATTTATACCCGGTACATCTGACCACTCAGCCCTGTTTCTATCCACCATGGTACACCACTTCTTTGCACAAAGAATTTTTATCTGGACTTTGCAAGAGAAAAATGCTCATTGGAAAAAAAACTAGGAGGCTGCTCTGAGGCAGAAGAGTGTGGAGGAAACAGCATTCACAAAGGCTCGAGAGCTCTGACAAGTCAGATGTGAGCAAAATGTGTGAAAAGACCAAATATCCAGCTTTCCAGGGACTCACAGATGACGATGAATGGGAACTAGGTCTCCTGGCTGGGAATATTGCTTAGTGTGGGTGAGAGGGGAAAGAGGCTGGGGGTTAATCAATGCGAACCCCCCTTGCTTGTTTATGAAGACTTCTGATTAAAAAAAAAAACAGAACCTGGTGGACATAAGCCTGAGGCGGGTCAAGTTTGGTTCTCAAGACAGAGCAGCACAGTCCCCGGCCCCTGCCCCTCATCAAGAAGGCCACTGATGTTGACAGAGGAACTGTGGACCAGGTGAGTCATGAAGATGAGAAACCAAGGGAGAGGCACCTTCCCCTGCCCACCACTAAAGCTGCAGGGGGCGATGTGGAGGCCAAGGCAGGCAGCTCCTGCAGCATGAGAACACTCCAGCTGCTACCTTCTCGTTCAGTCCCCTCTGCTGGCTGAGATGGGAGAAATCCAGAGCTAGAAGGAATTTCACGTAACGTTTGGTCACCACCTCCCCCGGCCCCTGCCCCTGCCAGCTGTCCCAGCCACCTCCACCCCACCCCCCACCGTATCAGGATATAGCTACACTCAATCCAGGTGGGCTCCAGTTCAGAGACTCTAAGGAAGGGAGCACCACACGACCTCCTCTGGCGGTCAGTTCTGATGTTATTATCTGTGACTGACGCTCTTTCAAACCATGTGGTTTAAACTACTTTTCTTTTCCCAATCTGCAGGACATAGAGGACAGCTTTCACAGTTAAGTATACTTAAGTTTAATATGCGTTTGTAAGATACACACCAACTGTTAGAAGAGGTTATCTCTGGGATGTGAGATGATGGAAGACTTCGTATTCTTTTTTATTGTTGTTTTTTTTTTAACCCGGTGCATTATTTCTGCACAACTTCCCCCAGCCCCCCGCCTCCACCCCAGTAAAAGAAGCGGTATTTTTAAGACTCCTCATGGAGCATTTTTAACTACCTTTTGTCTCCAGGCTAAATCCTTCCAGTTTCATCCAGAGGTTGACAACTGATTCCACCATGGGTCAAACAGGTGACATAAAGGAATGAGTAGGAAGAAGTGGAAGGCAGTGCCAGTGACCCTGGAAAACTGCAGAGCACGCATGACCAAAATGTATTCAAACCCCAAATTTGGCTGTGGGCCTCCAGCCTGCAAGCTTTCCCCATGAGCACTTTTCTCCATCCTTTATTTCCTGGTTCTTCAAGTTTTCTAAATTAGTATATGAGCCCCAAAAGAGAACATCTTTGGTTTTTGGATGTCCAAAGACAGGCCATTATCATGTCAACAGCAGTTTTGATGCCATGCCAAACACTCACCCGCACTCATAATTTACACCCACAGACTGATCAGTCCCCAAGTCTTAGGAGAGGCCGTAGAGGCCGAGCAAAGATCCTAAGAAAATGGGACTTGCAGACTCTGCAGTGGCTCAGGCATTATGGCAAACAGGGGACCCCATCCTCAGCAGATGGCACGGCAGACCACTCCTGTCACGCCACACCTGTCTGGCAAACCAGGCCACTTCACCAAGCAGGCTTGCTTCTGTCCAGCTGGCACAGTCACACTGGTAACTATTTACATGAGTCAAGTCCTCCCAGAGGCAGCAGATGGCTGGCTAAGCTGAGGTGTGGGGAGAAACAGGGCTGGTTTGAGCTGAGTCAGAGCAGGGGCAGCAGACAGTGCTCAGGGGGCACTGCCAAGTCAGAACACCGCTCCCACTCTGCCTGGTCTCCCAGCAGGGCCGTGACGCTGGGAAAAGATGAGGCACAAACAAAGCTAAAATGACCACAGGCTGATCCCCTAGTCCCTGAGATAAAATGGCATTGGACAGACCTCCCCTCCCACCCCTCATAGGTAAGCAACAGAAGCCCCCAGTTCAGGGCACCTGCCGGCTCACCTGGCCATCCTTCTGGGCTTTGGGTACCCTCAGTAGTAAGCCTCACCAGGCCAGGCCAGTAGCGGTCCTGTGTCGGTGGAGACACGCATTCCCACTGCAAGACAAGCAGCTCCAAACACTAAGCTTAAAACTTCAACCAGAATGAGTGGAAACACAGGGGCTCCTGTATCTTTGTCCCTTTGTCACCCTTATCCTCCACATGGCCCAATGCTTGGTACACAACAGGCACCCAGAGGCATGTTTTGGGCCAAACTGAAAGAGTGTGTGACGCAAATGCAATAGAGTGACTTTGCCTGTGACTGGTTCTGGGGGCATATGGTTTTTAAAGGCAGGATGTGGACTGTGGGGCTTTTTGTGAGCCCTCCTGAGCATTCACAGCACCGGTGAAACGCGGGGGTAGTTAGTCCAGGGAGGAGCGGGTGTTTTATTTCCTGCTTTGGAATTCTTTAGGTCATGGGCTCTCAGTGTCTCCCAGGCTCACGGCCAAATTGAGAACAAAAATGATACTCACACATGCCCGTGCGGACTGCAGCTTTTGTCTGCCAGACAGAGGGTATTCGGACTTGGAGTGTTTTCTTCTTTCTCTTCTCTAGCTTTCCTCTCACCAGGGAAAGTGTATAAGATGCTAATCTGTGATGACAAACATCAGGGATAGGTAAGCCTTGAACCCCAACACCAGCATTGGCAGCAATAATGGAGGTCAAACTGGGCCAAAGGCCACAGAGCTGGGAGGCAGTGGGCTCCCACAATGTGCCTGGACATTAGGACTGGGTACTAGAGATTTCTAGAGAACCACGGAAAGCTATGGGCTAGAGGAGTCATACAAATGATTCTCAGAAAGAATACATTTTCTGTGTCCGTGTTTATTGGGAACCTCAAAGAAAGTGAACAGAGATTGACTGACCCACTACAGCAATTTCTGAGGCAGAATCATGATGTGCTTGGGAATTCTGGGTAGTGAAGGGGTGGACCGTGGGGCTCAGCAACTTAGCCCATAGTTAAAGGCATCAAGATGGTTCTCAAAATAGAGATTCAAGAAGCCTAGGAAAATGCTCTTATCTGTGAGAAGAGCACACACTGTGGGGTCCTGCTTCATGGCTGCGATCCAGAGCTGCAGAGCGGGGGTGTGGTTCACACAGCTGCAGGACAGGAAGGAAGCGTTAGCTCGCCTGAAAGGGAAGGCATCGGGAAAGGCGGCACGCGTGGCTTTTTAGACTTACAAGACACACAAAATGGGCTTATTGGGGCAATAAAGTTTTCTTAGTTACTTTATTATCAACTGAGCATGATCATTTACTGAAGGAAAATCTTATTTTTGGAGTAGATTTTGTGTGTGCCTTTAACCGTAGAAGTGGCTGCTTTTAATAATACAGGTAAAATGCTCGTGAACCGATTGCTCTGGGGAAATAAGGTGTCTATGCTTCACTGTTTTACCAACAAGACAACCTCCTCCAAGAAACATTCTTTCTGTCACTCTTTGATTGTCCTCTAGGGGGTTTGAAAAAAATAGACATGTCGTTTCCTAAGACACATTTTAAAAATGAGTATGACAATCATTAAAACTCAAAATAATGGAGCTGACAAGGTCCTTCCCAAGATGGATCAGGAAATTTAGGTGTAGGATATGAACGTGCTCAAGATAGATCCACTGCTGAGGGGGAACCCAGGAGCAGAGGTGAGGGTGGCTACTCTGTGGCTCCACACTGTCCCCGCAGGAGACAGGTTTTTGGCATGTTTATGTTGAGGCATAGTTCAAATATCCAAATGTTACATGTGACCTTCCTCAGAGACGGCTGAAGTGGGAGGCTCAGGAGAGGACTCCAGCAGGGCCTCAAGCCCGTGCCCTGTGCATGCACACATGCAGTTCTGCCTCGGCAGGCCCAGATTCTCACACTCCAGAATTGTCTGGCACCTGCACATGACTGGCTGAGATTAGGGCGGGTTCTGGCACAAGTTCAGCTTCTCTGAGCATCGTGGGAACAAAGCACCCGTTCTGCTCAGGGACCCTACACAGGCTTCCCAAGTCTACCAGGCAATGTTTTCTACTCAAAACCTCTCTGCACCTGCATGGCCGGAAATGTGGCCAGCCATTGGGCTGTATGTTTTAACATCAAGCATGTATTAAGTTTTAAATGGTTTATTTTTTTAAGGGTGTTCCCATCTGGGGAAGACTCCTCAGGGAAATAAGGCATGAGTAAGGTGTATAGTGTCAAAGGGCAAAGGATTCTCTTTGACCCATATAGCTCATAATCAACTAAGGACTCCCCTATAGCTAGAGATCTAGATTGCTATGCCCTTTATCTAGGTTTCTATATTCCTATCTTTATCACTCAGGCTTGGCCAGCTTATGCACTCTATGATGCAGTCTACGATTGAAGTTAAGAAGGTGAGCTCTGGAGCCAGCAGACCTGGTCCCATGCGGGGCTCCATTCAACATGGAACCCAGGGCAACTTACCCACTTCCACGACCAACCCTCAATTTTCTCATCTGTGAAATGGTGGCAGTGTTAGTGCCAACCTCAGAGGTTATGGTGAGGAGTGGTATAGTCGTGCATGAGTGAATGTGAGCTCTCATGAGGAGAAGGCATGGAGACCCGAGAGAGCAAGTCTGCAGGAGCAAATCCATCCCTGACAAAAGAGATCAGTGGTGTCCCCCACCCACCACCCTTCTCTGAGGAAAAGAGCAAATCTTGTCGCTCTAAAGTCTAAGACTTCATTATATCCCAGTATGGCATAGGTGAACCCCTCCGACTAGTGTCCTAGACGTCTGAAAAAATGACTATGGCATCACCTTGTTTGAAGAAACTAATAGGATGGCACTAAAACAGCAGAGCCTGGCCAGTGAAAATTCAAACCAAAGGCTATTTTCAGTCTTGTATAAATAAAATCTAACTTACAAGGGTAAAGGAATGAATTGTTCAGTTTTTATGGATTCCAGAAAGCCCCAAACCTTCTTGATGTTCAGGAATAGATAGTAATTACTCAAACTTTTATCACTGGCTTTGAAGTACTTCCAGCTTATGATTGGCCTTCATGGCATAAATCTGAGCCGTATCTAATCAACTGATCAACTCTGGAACATCTATATAACTCTTCTGCTTTACAGCGCAGAGGTCCTCTTGGGAATCAAAGCAAGTCATATACGGGCATTCATGGAACCCAAGATGGGTCCTTAGGGAAAGTGATGAGGTATTTTGAAGATGAATAGCTGCTTAGTAATTGATGTTTAGTATATGTTTTTAAAGCTTTTCATTTACTCAGTGTAGGAGAATGTCTTTAAGTATATATGATGTTTATAGGTATGAGCAACTTTTCTATAAGTACTCATAAAGTAATTCAAGCCCTAACAGGGTATACCTGGTACAATAAAGTCAAGAGAAGCATACGGATGAAATGGATGAGGCCTCACTTATCTTCTGCCAGCCTCTCCCCCACTTTCAAGATACATGTTCACATTCCCTTGGCCTTTCCTAAATCCAAGTATGACATCAAAATTCCTTAAATTTCTTGATACAGCAGATTAGACCCCTGCCTCACACAGGCATTTCTCCACCAGATTTCTCACAGGTCAAGTCTAAAACTCCCATAAGAAAGCTGTCTTCCTATAAACCGGCACAAAGCACTGGCTTATTTACAAATACATCCCAGTGATGTAGGAGGACATCCTAGTTAGACCTTCTTAGGGGTTTATTGAAGTCTTCAGGGCCTCCTGTAGGAGAGCTCCCTACTATGGAGACCTGATACCTTTCAGACCTGTGAAACAACCCTTCCCTTAGAATCATAGGCCATCAGTACTGGAAGGGCTGCTGGAACTCATCTAGTAGGACTCCCCTCCCATTTGCTGTTGATTTACACCATGATCCCTACACAAAAGGATTAGAAGTGCAGTGTAAAAAAAAGTGTACAATAAAATATTAAATATGAAAAATAATAAAGTTCTAAGATTAGGAAAATAGAAGAACAGAAGGTCCAAACAAGGAAGAATAACATCAAGATATCCAGCCAAGGGTCCTGCAGAATTCCTTAAACACAGCTTTGAACTTGACTTGAGCTTCCCGGCAGCTGAAGTGGAGAGGAAAACATGCTGGGTAGCTGGTCCCTGTCTCTCTCATGCAAACACAGAGACTCACTTTACGGAGAGGGAAACTCAGTCCCAGGGAGGTAAAGGGGCTCTGGTTGTGCCAGAGCTAAGACAAAAACATCATTCTCCTAATTCCCAGAGTAGTGTCAGCCCTTGTGTCACTCAGCTTCAAATACATATGCATGAGGACTTTAATCACAGAAGCCTCCCCAAGTCTCTCGTGAATTCTTTGCTTCCTTCCTATTTTATTCGATTGATAGGAAAGTCTTCAGGCAACTTCACTAAAGTAGTTCTCTGTGTTCTTGAACTAAGGCCTTTCCTTACAGCCTATTAGCCACTTGACAAATTTTAGGACAGTCAGAAGTAAAATAAACTGACAGGCATAATTTCCAATGTCTTATCTTTACTAAGTGTTTTATCATTAAAATGGAATAGGAAGCTGCTGCTATACCTTGATCCACTTAGTGGTTAATACCCAGCATCATTTTTAAACTCAATTTTGAGTTCTGTCACCCACTAGCCACATATAATGCTGGCCATCCTTAATGTTGAATAGATGCTCTCACAATGGAATCCCTCACTTTCAGGACCATTGTCCTTGGAATCAACAAGCAAGGCAAAACAGCTTAGGGAGGAGGCCCCAGACTTCCCCCTCAAGGCCACACACTGCCAGGCGAGGGGAATGAGGCTCTAGCTTCTAGCCCTGAGGTTTTCTAGAAGTATTAACATAGCTTGCATTCAGGCTTAAGAATTGATATTGTGGGAAAAGCCATTCAATGTCCTGGACTATTAGAAAAATCTATCTTTAAAATGTTCTGTTCTCCAGTTCATTGAAAAATGACTACAAAGCCTTCCCTTGCTTTTTTTGGATGTGATAAGGGATAAGGAGTGAGCAAACAAAAGAAGAGGGAGGGACTCTCTGGGATGAGGAGGAGACACTATTTCTATCCGCTGGACGTGAAAAACCTGGGTGGAAGAGCCCTTCATCCTCTGAGAGGGTCTCTTGGGCTCCCCCTGGGGGCGGAAAGCAGATGCGCGCTAGAACATCAGCCGAAGGAAGAAGTGCACGGCGCTCCCCCTTGTGGACAGCTGTGGTGAGGCTCACCGGCCGTGGCTCCCCTAGGAGGCTCTTGGGAGTTCATAAAAGATAAGAGGTTCTCAAGATTTCAAATTTCGGGTCCCTGCTATACCGATACATAGCTGAGTCTTGAGCTAGCAACGGTGAACCGATTCCCTGTAAAACAAACCAAGAGTATATAACAAACCATACAAATCCATTTCTTCTCTAGAAAGAAGCCTTAGAAGTAGGGTCTGCGGCAGAACACCTCTCCTGCTGCTCACCATTTACAACCCAGAGTCCCCTATGAAGATTCTAATGCAACTTGTCAATATTTGGGGATTAAAGGACCATCCTGAAAACTCCATGCTGAAATCCGTTTAATGGCCTTAATTCTCTTGTCAAAATGCACCTATAGGATAGTAGGGGGAAAGCTAGGAGGGAAATGCTTGGTAAGGTAAATAAATATCTTTAGAGTGATGGCTGGTGGATGAATGAATATTTATCAGATCTCCGAAGGGGGAGAGGACTTCCTATGCATAAAAGTTGTGGAAGAAATCACAACAGGAACACTTTATAGGACAGTATTTTTAAATGTTATATTTCTAAAAGGTACAAAAAGGATACGTCAAACAAAGTAAAAGCTAAAGAGAACCCAAAAAATATGCTTTAAAAAACAGGCAAATATCCTTTATATATAGGGAATTCTTTAAAAGGAACTTTTACAAATCAACAACGAAAAGCAGTTAAGACCTTGACAGACGGGTGGGTAACAGACCATTTTCATAAATATAGAGAGATGACATACTTCGAGGAAAATCTATTGCACTAGTAACCAAAGGAATATACATTAAAATCAACAATGAGAAACTATGTTTCTCTCCAAAACAGGCAAATAACTTTTTAAATGAAATCTCCCAACAGTGAGATAGTGCAAAGAGCATTTTCATATACTGCTGGTGGAGGGCAAACAGCCCAAGTCTTTGAGGAAACATTTTAGCAACATACGGCTGAAGCCTCCAACGTGTTCATACCCTTTGGTCTGGTAATTCCATTCCTGGAAGTCTAGCTTAAGGACATATTCTAAAATAAAGAAAGTGCTTTTTTAATGCAAAGAAGCAGTTTTTCTCTGCGGCACCATTCACAGTGGTAAATGACTAGGAATAATCTAAACACCCCTAATGAGTGTGCTGGATAAATAACTATGGTTTATACACATGGCAAGTTATGTAGAATGATTTTTTTTTGTATTTTTAAAAAATTACGAATATAATACAGAAATATCATTATTTTAAAAATTCAAACACAGAAAGCAGCATAAAAGGCAAAGACCCTCCTTCCCATCCCTGCCCTTAACCACTTTTCTTTCCTATCCCAAATCTAATTCCTTTCCCAAGAGGATCCACTATTTGAAGTTTGATGTGTATCTCTCTAGATGTTTTTCTAGGCATTTATTTACATGTATATGTGCATATACATAGTCTTGTTTTCTTCTACAAGCTCATACCATCTGTATTACTGTGTAATTCACTTAAATATTTCTAGGCAATCTCTTTATATCAGTACACATAGATCTATCTCATTCATTTTTAACTGCTCTCTGGAATCCCACAGGATGAACATAATTTAACCATTCCCTGTCTAATGTACATTAAAGTTTATAACTTGTCACCATCACAATAACACTGCTCTAATAAACACCCTTATATATATATATATATATATATAAGCATTTATAGAGTTTATAAAAATAGGAGGAAAATCCTTACATCATAATGGTAACCAAGTTCTAAATACATTACAATTTCAACTATATAAAAATATATGTTCTAAAAAAGGACAGAAAACAAACAAAAAGTCCCAAATAACAACAGTGGTTATTTCTAAGTAGTGGGACTATGGATTTTTTCTGTTAGTTACTAAATTTTTCTGTATTTTCCAAATCCTCTCTAGTGAACAAGTATTAAGTTATAATTGGAGAAGAGTAAAATTGATTTCTAAATAATAATCATTCTTATTCTGTTACTTAGATGGTAGCACTGAAGGTTATTGAAATAAATAGAGTAAGTATTAGTTTATTTAGAAAGCAGCTGTCATAATTGAACAACAAATGAAGTTACCAAACTAGCAACAGCATTTAGACCACTCAACTAGCCATCATGAATAGAGAATAATTAATCAGTTCCCTAATGTGAAAGAATGGTGGTTTCAACTAAACATAGCATGTAGGTAGACAGTTAACTTAGCCAGCAAATCCAAAAGAATTGACAACATATGTCAAAAAACTTGTATACAAATGTTCACACCAGCATTATTTGTAATAGTCAAAAAGTGGGAACCCAAGTGTCCATCAACCAATGAATGGATAAACAAAATTGGTATATACATTCAATGGAATACTATTCAGCCATGACAAGGAATAAAAGATGACCCTTGAAAACACTAGGCTAAGTAAAAGAAGCTCATGAAAGGCTAACATTGTATGATTCCACAACATTGTATGATTCCACTTACCAGAACAGGTAAATCAATAGACACAAAAAAGTAAATTAGTGGTTGCCTATGGCTGCAGGGTTGGGAAGAAATGGGAGTGACTGCTAAGGGTTTCTTTTTAGGATGATGATATGTTCTGAAATAAAATAGTGATGGTTACACAATTCTATGAACATATTTAAAACCAGTGAATTGGACCATTAAAAAGGGTAAATTTTATGGTATGTGAATTATATCCCAATAAAGCTGGTACAGAAAATAGCTAGTAACAATGAATTCAGTTGATAAAAATGTAGTTGATAAAAAATTAATTTAGCTTGTAAATAGTCTGCTGTACTACTGAAAATTATTTTCTGTGAAGAATTAGCCAGGTATAAACTTTCTTTCATTCATGTCCTGATGACATCAAAGGAGAAACAATTAAACAATATATAAGTAATTTCATTATTGAAAGTAATAAAACTTATGAAAGAAAAATAGCAAAACGTAACCAAGACAGTATAATTTAATTGGGCAAAAATGTATTCTTTTTGGAGAGGAGAAAGGACAGATTAAAAATTAAGATTATGGGGGAAATTTTGAATCATGAAGATATTTAACTACAGAAGGTCCTGGGTGATAATACACACAATTTATGCAAATATGATCTCATGCAAACTGCTACACATAAGGGGCATGTAATCAAATTTGGTGATGTGAGAAACTGCCTGGAAATGAAGAGTCAAGTGCCACAGGTAAATTTAGTGAATGCCAAAAATTATGAAGTGTCTGTGGCCTCTAGAAGCTGAAGGCCTTGGTTACTGAAGGCACACATTCTCACTCCCTCAGTGTTTTTCCAGAGTTATCTTCCCAACTCTGAGTTAGACATCACATTGGTAGGTTAGCACCAGCCTTTGGTGGGAGTCTTTACACCATGAAATCAGTGAATGCTATAAATTAGGGTTTTCCCCCCTTTTATTCAGAGTCTGTTGTTAAACATTTATCACCACACCATTGGTTACATTCCTGATATCTCTGGTTAAATGGCAGCCACAAAGGTAAAACACTGAGTTTCAGTTCTTGTCCTTATGACTGATGGATGCATCCTGTGGCCCTGTTCAGTGGTTTTGCCTCCCCCACTTAGCCCTGACTTCAACAAAAAGAGATATTCCTGCTTGCTGTTGCCAAGCTGCATGTGTGAAGAAGGGCGTGGTATCCCCCCTCCACCTCTCTGAGAGCAGCACATTTTCTGAGCAGAGACTCGGAAACCATCCTCAACAGTGCTAACCTCTTGGCAGAACCCTGCTCATTTCACTCCCTGTTAATCTCGCCAATCAAATCCCCTGTCCAATTCACTTTGGTGTGGTCCCCAAAATCCCCCATCATCCCCCATATTGCCCCCTCTCATCCAACCTTTACACAGTAGGTTGCTGGGCTGAACATTTGAAAAAGCAAGAGGGAGCACGCCATTCCCTGCTTAATAATTCCTCATTACTCTCCGCCAAGTTTGATAGAAAGCACAAATATCCTTGGCACAGTGGAAAAGGCCCTTTAGTGCCAGACTCTGGTCCACCTCTACATTTACCTGTTAATGATAACTCCCTGGTCACTAACCTCTCTCTGATTATTGTTTGCTGGACACACCAGTCCTTCTGCTCTGTGCCTCTGCTTCATCCTGGAGAAGTCAACAGAGGCCTTATTCCCCACCCTGCAAACCGCCAGGTCTCTCTTAGCAATGTCTGCAGCATAGTACTTGGTACACCATAGTTTTAAGTGGATGTAACAGTCTGTCTCTCCCTCCTTGGGGCCTTGAGCTCCATGAATGTCTTTGCATTTTGTAGTCCTAGGACCAGAGTCAAGCTTTTTGTATTCCTAGAGCTTGGCTTACTTTTTGCATCCCTAGGTACCTAGTACCTAGTTCAGAGCCTGCAGAGAGAGGCTACTCCCATCTGTAAAGTAGGCACAGTGCCATTTACCTGAGCAGGTTGTTGGGAAGATTAAATGAGATGGTGGATGCAAACACCTGCAGCATAGCGCACGCCACAAAAATATGGGTTCACTTTCCCTGGAAGAGCCCTAACAAAAGAACTGTGCCTCCACCATCATATTATACATTTATGCAGCAATCCTTAGTTTATGGAGTTCATCCATCATTCAAATGTAGAGGAGAGTGACAGATGAAAATACGTTTTCAATTTTCTTTGAATTCAAAGGGTTTTGTTTGAATTCAAAACTCCTTTCCCTGGCCCAGCATTTATCTGTAAGAAGGTTAACCAGGCATGATGGAATTGGTTCAGCTAAAAATAAAGACCTTAAAAATTCTCTATGTACAAGAGCTTTCAAATTTCCTTCCCCAGATGCTACCTTATTAGATGTCATGTTAAACATGATGTTAAAAGCAGGATGTTAAGAGCAGCAGGATCTGAACCACCCACCAGGCCTCCCCTTGCTGGGCTGTTCCTTTGCAGAACCTGGAGGCTCTGAAAATACACCTTTCAAAACACTCCTTCACTCTATAAATGTGGAAAACCAAGCAGAGAGAGGTTCTGGAATCTAGCAAAGCTGGCCAAGGATCTCATACTCTTTCCACCACATCATATTGCCTCCAGAGTCAAGACCATAGTCTGTGGTCTCAGGACCAAAGGTTAACTACACATGACAGGTTATCATACATAAATGTTGCAACTGTACAAATCCAAGATAGCTGGAAATATAAATAAATTCAATTTGTTTTGAGTATTAATATCAGCTTTCCCTTAAGGAGATAAAAACAGCATTGTCTGGCTGCCCACAGAGTAACAACCCAGCCATAAAAGCAATATATCAGTTTCTGGAACAAAGATAAAGGAAGTCAAAGACCCACCTTCCAGATTATTCTAGAGGTAAGAGTTAACTAGCCCAATTACTGCCAGGTTAATGAAGGATCTGCTAGCAGAGATTGCTCCAAGCTCGCCCATTGCTACTTTGCCCTCTTTCTTAATTATAGTACCCTGATTTTATTAGGGTATCCTTAGAAGAAAGAGTAAATTCCCCAGGCTCTCCTGCAGATAGTTATGACCCCACAATTAAATCCTGGCCAATGATATTTAAATATTCATTGAGTAGGACTTCTGGGGAAACCCTCTAAAGGGACATGGCCTTTTGCCATTTTTTTCCTTTCTGTTCTCCTTTCTGCAACCTGAAACTTAGATGTGATGACTACAGTTCCAGCAGCTGTATTGTCATTGTGAGGATGAAAGCCTTGCACTGAAGATGACAGAGCAGAAAGAAAATTACTCAGTTCCTGGTAACTTCATGAAGAAGCCATCAAAATTGCCCTGAACTGTCCTACCTCTAGCTTTTTTATGTAAGAGAATAAACCCTTATAAGATAAATTTACAGTAGTTAAGTCTCTTTTCCTAGCCACCAACCTTGGCCCCATTGTCAGAAGCTAAGGAAGCCATACAGAGATACTTAGCAGATCTCTGTATGTGGTTAACAGAGGTGGTGACTCAGGAAAGGAAGAAATTCATCACATAACCTCCCCGACTCCTTGCCAGATTTTCAAGAATAATTTCAGAGCCAATTAGTGGAGAGTAAACATTCACAAGTTAAAAGTAGATGATTAGTAGCCAAACTTATCAAAGTTTGGCAGAAAGAATAAGTCTGTGAAAGCAGAGGGTGTCTGGGGGAGCAGATTGGGGACCCTGCATCACTTCTTCCACTATATCTGACCAGGAGAGGGGTCCCTTTTTGTACCTCTTCAAGTTGGCTGAATTCCTGACGCAGGGCTAGCTTCAGACCAGCACATGGTCTCCCGCATCTCAATGCTACCAGACACTGCTTGGTCAAATATGGGACCTAATCAAAGGACAGAGGCTCTTAGTGGAGAAGTCTGAGGGAACTCTGTATTCCTGCTCTGCCTAAAAATGCAACCTAAACTTTGTCGCCCTAACTTAACAGGCCAACACCCATACCCAGGCTCCTCAGCTGTCTCTGAGGGCATCTCTGTGGTTCCAGGAATCCCCTTATCACAGCACCCTGGTAAAACAACATCCTTTAAAAGGGGTCCTCCAGTTTTCTTACTTCATCAGCTACTTCCATGCTGTACAATCTTCGGCAGGGCACTTAATCTCTCCAAGCCTCAGTGTCCTCCTCTGAGAAATGGATACGACAATAGCCCTCAGCCTAAAGGGCGGCAGCGACGCTCACGAGTTGGCATTTATAAAGTAGTGAGGAGAGCGCTTGGCACAACTTAAGTGCTCGATATATGTCAGCTATTAATATCACTGAGTTATTTTTATTTCTTTTCAAAGAAAACTATTTTTAAATTTCTCTACCATTTTTTCTCCCATTATCAACAGGTGTCACCTTGTCTTTCTTCTTTACATTTTCCAAGAGCTGGCACTCTTGCTCTGTATGAAGGGCAACCCCTTTCTGTGCATTACTTTCTTCACCACCCCTTTTTTTTTTTACCTGAAACCTTATATATATTCCTTAGATATATTAAAGCACTACCAGTTTTCAGCCCTTCCAATACTCCTGTCTCAAGCCACACAGTCATAACTATACCATAACCATACCTCTTGAGACTGCTAGTTGAAATGGAAGAGTGTCTATCAGTTAAGCCTTTAACCTTTAATGCCAAAGGTGATAGACCTACTATGATTCTATGCCACTTATCCTCCGAAGGCACACATAGTATAAAACCAAAACAATTTCACCAATCGTTTAGCTTTAAAAATGGATTGAAGTTTGGGAAATACATACAAATAGAGTGTAAGTTGTTTTAAATATTGGATATACCTTACAGAATAGCTCCAATACGAGCTCGCTTATAAGGGTCATAGGGCTACAGCTTCCTCCCAGGGTAGGTGTCATCCAGGCACTCACAAGTGATGACAGATTCATAGATCAGGTGACACTGGCTGTTCTCCAGGACAGGAATTTGGCCAAAAGGGTGCTTTGTGTAATATCATTCAGGCTTGCTTCTCAGGTTAATGTTGATAACTTCATGTCTTAGAAAGCAGAGGGAAAATAAGACAGAACAAAAACGAGAGGCTTACCCAGGCGGAAGCAATCAATTTATAAAATTTAAATTTGCAGTAAGTTTTTTAACATCTAGGTTTTTTACAAAGAAAAATGCACAGCCATATCATTGTCTTCATTCCTACAGTCGTGTGTGTTAAATGTTTCCTACGCCTTGTCTCCTGTGTTCCTTGTGATTCCTGTCTCTGGGAGGTTGAATCTCCTGCCCAGAACCACCACTAGGAAGTAGCAGAGCTGAGACGGGAGCCCAATAGGTCTGACTCAGAGCTCACATGCTTTTAAAACTCAAAAGTACAACGCTAATTTTAACAGGTCACAGCAGCATATGGTAAGTGTTAGCGGTTATGGGCATGAATTCTGGCATCAAACTGCCTGGGGTCTGGACAGTCTAGCTTGTGATCTTGGCTGAATTCCTTAACCTCCCTGTGCTCCGTGTCCTTGACTGTAAAATGGGGGCAATAGTTATATCCACCTTTTGGCATGTTGTGAAGATCAAATAAGTGAATACTTATAAAGTGCTTAGGACAGTGCCTAGTATATAAGCATGCAATAACTGTTTCATTCTTCCTCTTAATTATTATTATTAGAGGTTCAAGCCTATAAAATTTCCTGAGGTGCTCACATATGTTTAAAGATTAAAGGAAATAAATGTGTATATCCTTTGCTCAGGTAATTGTCTTAAATCCTAAAGTGGTTCTCAACCAAGAGTGATCTTGTCCCATTCCCCAGGGACCCATTACAATGTCTGGAGATATATTTTTTTGGTTGCCATAACTGGAGGGAGAGGGGATTCAACTACCACATAATGGGTAGACACCAGGGATACTGCTAAATATCGAGTAACACTCAGAACATTCCTCCCCACCCCCCAACACATAATGAAGAATTATCTGACCCAAAATGTCAATAGTGAAAAGGTTGAAAAACTCTGCCCTAAAGAAATATTTACATTAATTCCTAAGCTGTCAATTTGTCATTCTGGGTAAAACATCAAACGATTGTTATTTCAAATAGAAAACATTAGGGCCACTAGAATTGAGCAAGAGGGAAGAATCTGGACATACATGCTATATACATCACACAGAAGAATTACATAATTTTATTTAAAATGTCTCTGTATTAGTCTCTGTATTTCTCTGACATGAACCTGAAACTCTGAAGTTATCCCCTAATGACGGACTCTCCGAGACAAGAGCTGAAAGCTGGAGTAACATGTTCTCAACTCATTAGCTTTGAGGCCAGCAGCATTACACAGTCCCCATTCCAGTGAAGTTGCTCTGCCTTCCAAATCCAGAACTCTCTGCAGGAGCTCGTCTTGCAAAATTCCTTCTGAAAGGATATATACCCATTTCTATGTCAGAACCTTCAAGGCACCTCTTGATAGTGAGGGAGGGCAGGGACATGGGACAAGCATCATGATTAATTTTCCTGCCTATGATGAAAATGCTAAGATATAAATAGCATAGTAAGAACAGGAGGGACTCCATCTTAAGGCCAAGATTCCATTTTAAAAACCAGGGAGTTAGGAGGTAAGATTCCTAACATATTTTATGGTAATTAGCCAATAACCTACCCTATCTTAAGGCAGGGCGAGCAGTCCTAAATGATATGTTTTCACCTCTTGAGGGTAACCACTCTCTTGGAGAACATGATCAAGAAACTCCTTGTGTTAAGTTGATCTGACAGAATATCTAGAGGACTGACTATGGATGGTGACATAACGTCTCTCACCAGAGACAGACATCATGAGACCACATGTCAAGCCTACCCCCCACCCCCACTCCAGCCCATTGCCCCATTTTTGAAAATCTTAAATGACAGAATCCTAAGCCTTTAAGCACACCTCCTCTCCAAGGTTGGCCATAATCCCCTTTCTTCAAGTGCATACTTTGCCCTAAATAAAGACTACTTGCTGCTCAACTTGCTGCGTTTTGTTTCTGTGGTCTTCCAGTGGTAAATGTCTTTCTTACATCACTACTTAATTTAATTTTCTAGACTTAAGCATTAGTCTTCTCTCTCTCTCTCTGTCCTACTTCAGACAAGTAGGGAGGGGCTACTGAGGTCTCTGATTTGGGCTTGCAAGTTCCCATCACCTAGGTGACCCGGACAGGAATGTAGCTGTACAATCATGCTCTTTAGCAGCCTACCCAAAAATCTCCTTCCTTTGCCTTTGGAAAGTTCTCAGAAGATAATCTCCCTCCATCCAGTGCTCTGTGACTCCCCCATATCTTGGGGTGGTGGGAGCTTAGTTCCCATGCTGTGCAGATTCAAGCGGACAGTGGATGCCAGGTGACCCTGGCTTCAGGAGTTGGCAAGGGACCTGCCCTACGCTGAGCAGGAGCACAGTGAGCTTCCCTTTCCTCCCTCTGCTCTTCCTTGCGCTCTGCTGCCTGCACGGCTGTGGCCATTTGCTGTTACCCTAGCGTTAATGAAGTCCTTCCTTACCGACACTCCTCTGACCTGCTCGAGAAGTCTTTCTTAATCAGAGTCAAGAACTCTCCCCGGTCTAGGTTGAGGTTTCACCTAGTGCACAGGGAGCGACCTCCCCAGACGCAGCTACCTGACAATAGCAGTCCCTTTGATTTCATTGTTTGGAACTATTTGTTCATTAAAAACATATTTTTATGCACTTACTATGTGCCAGGCTCTCTTCTAGACCATGAGTAAAAGAGACAAAAGTCCTTAACCTCAAAAACTTACAATTGGGGGTGGTGGGGGGCTGTGAGGTGGGGGTGAGTGTAGAGGTGGGGCTGGGGTGTGGAGGAAAGTCGTCAACAAATAAGAAAATGCTGGAGGTGGTAAGCATAGTGAAGAGAACAGAGTTAATCTAAAGGTGCCTGAGATGTGGGTGGGGGGTACCTTCTATGGAGAAGTCAGAGAAGGCCTGGGGTCTCAGCGGTGTCCTTCCTTCACAAGCTTTAAGGGAGGGATGGGGTGGCGAACCCGAACCCACTCACCAGCACCATCATTCGGTTTATGCTGAGTTGTCCTAAAAGTTTAATGCACAGACACAACTCTAAAAAAAAGCTATCTCAGGAAGGCCGCTAAAGAACTCTGCTAACCATTTATTGGCTTTGCCTCAGAAGAAAGCAACAGAGAGGCCTCTGAAATCTGAGCAGGGTGCCCCTAATTTTAAACGTCCCCTGTGGGGCACTTGGCCCCCTGCTTCTCACCTGATGCCTTTGGCGGAGGCAAGGCGCGTCCTGTGCGCGTAGGCGCTGAACCTCAGGCTGTAGATTAGGCCCTCTGGCTCCGGCCCTGGGGGCCGGCTTCCTGCCGGGGAGGGGAGGGGGTTGGGATTTAGCCCAGTGGCCGGATAGGCTCACTCGCCTCCCGGGACCCCGAGCTGGCATCGCGCGCTTCGCCACCCGAGTCCCAGAGAGGTCACTTTTACCGGTGGCTTTTGTGCGGAGGAACCCATCAAGTTCCTCCCCGCCGTGCTGGTTAAGGAAGCCGAGGCCGGCCCACCCTCTCCAGAGCCAACACTCCCCAGCCTGGCGGCGCCCCCTACCCGCCGGCCGCTGTCCGGAGGACTCACCTTTAAGCAGCCGCCGCGCAAGAACCCAGAGACGGTTGCGCTCCAGCGCGCCCCTCCTGCCCCAAATTCAATTATTGAGCGACTGAGCTCTGGGGGGCAGAGAGAACGTGATCTGAGACGAGAGCTAGGGTGCCTTAACCAAGAGAGACCTCACCCCAGATTATTCGAAAGCCTAAAGAGTAGGAAGAGTGGGAAAGAAAACCCCTTCTTTAGTAGAGCATTCGGTGGGGGTCACCTCCACATCCAGAATCTCCGTTAAGAATGGGCATTTAAAGTCCAGCACGTATTTCAAGGGGGTTTAATGAGAATTGACCACGGTAATGTTAATATGTTCTTTCCCATTCTAAGCCCTCCCTTCTGTATTTCTAAGACACTTACACATGTCTGGAAAATGAGAAAGGTTTCATTTTGTTTTCGCTTTTCTTAATAAGACCAAACTTCTACATGATGTAGCAGTTAAGAAAAACTTGTCAATGTTGACCTCTTGGCCTCTCCTGACAGTGAGTGCCTCACTTGCCTCATCGTAGTTCTGGCTCTGAAAAATTGGTGATGAAACAAGATACCTAGATGCAAAGACAAATTTGTGAGCTCTCTCCAACCCCCAGCATAAATTTCAGAGAAAACCCTTTCAATTTCTAAGGACACATTGCCAACGGCCTACCAATACAGGAGCCACTTGGATAGAATTTCCATCTATGTGAGATAAAGGAGATAGTTGGCCTTTGCTCTGACCCTGATAAGCTGAGGTCCTGAAATTTAGCAGGTGGAAAGATAATTTTTCCAGGATTAAGCTGAAAGAGGAACTGCTTGTAAATAAATGGATTTTTTAGGATTTGACAGGTAAAGAAGGAAGAAAGGTGTATGTCTCACTGACTGATTTCCATGGATTACCTTATTTGATTCCCAAACTACCCACTTAGGCAGCTAGTATTATTACTGGCTTACAGAATAGAAAACAACCTTAGAGAAATGAAATTATTTGCCCAAAGTGACCAGCTACTAGGGTTGAAGAACCTAAAAGTCTACAGTCTGACTCGTCTTAGCTGCTAAAGCTGATAACAATGTGGAGAAGAAAGGATATAAGTCCCCAAAGAGATATATAGCACATAATGGCTGCTCAACAGAAGTTAGCTGAATCTAAATATCTTCATTAAAATGACAGAACCTAATTATATAAGTTATAAATGGGCACCTTTTGGCCTTTGGAATTCTAGTCTATCCAGAAATTCTTGCTTCGTAGTTTTTTTTCTACTGAATAAGAGCCTGAGAATCTTCAGAATAATGACTCAACTATATTCTTTGCTAAGTCATTCAGAGTGATTTCATGTTATTTCAATTTGTTGCTTTATAGGAACTGGGGAATGGCAAAAATATTTGAATAAATTTTCTCTGAAAATAAAATACATATATGTCAGCAAGAAATCTGGTATTGAAAAAGACAAATTGGTTGACCTGGCATGCTGACAATTTTGCATTTTGGAAGATAGAGAAAGTAATAGGATAACTACTATTCTGGAGCTAATTTTGATCAAGGACAAACTGGATGGAAAAATGGGAGCAACCAACATAACCATGTCATGGAAAGCTTCTGGTAGACAAGGAAATGAATCCTGGGCAGACAAATGTATTCCGCACATAAGGAAAACAAATTTCAAACAGTTGAGAAAAAAATATATCCTGATTCTAAAAGGAAAGACCATAAGAGGAATGTGAAATTCTCAAAATCAAAATAAATTATTACTAATGTGTACTGGGTGCTTTCAGTTAATTTCCTGTGTATTCAGTCATTTAATCCTTAAAATAGTCCTGTAAGTGTTCTATTATTATTCCATTTTAAAAGATGAGTAAACTGAGGCTAGCAAGGTTAAGTCACTTGTCCAAAGCCTTCACAACTAGTGAGAGGTGGAGGGAGAATTATAAAGCCTGGAAGTTTGACTCCAGGAGAAGCACTCCAACCAGGACCTTAGTCTATACCAGAGATGGGCAAACTTTTTCTGTAAAAGCCAACACAGTAAATATTTTAGGCTTTTTTGAATCATCTGGTATTTACTGAACTCTATCCTGAAGGGTGAAAACAGCCATACATAATATATAAACAAATGGGTGTGGCTGTGTTCCAATTAAAACATTTCTGGGCATTGAATTTGAGCTGCATAATATTTCCAATAAAGTCTATTTTTAGAGCAGTTTTAGGTTCACAGCAAACTAAGCAGAAGATAGAGTTCCCATATACCCATGACCTCCACACATGCACAGCCTTCCTCTCCAACATCCTGAACGAGAGACATACATTTCTTAGTATCAAAGAACCTACATTGACACATCATTATCACCCAAAGTCCATAGTTTACATTAGGGCTCACTCTTGATGAATTTCACATAATTTTCACATGTCACAAATTATGATTCTCTTCATTTTTTTCAACAATTTAAAACTGTAAAAAAACGATTCTTGGCTCTTAGACTGTACAAAAACCAGCAGTGAGCTGCATTTGGCCCACTGGCCTTAGTCTGCCCATCCCAGATCTATTTTTACACTGACTGAATTAGCAATGGCCAAACTGAGAATTCCATTTGCCAAGTAAAAGGTCCCTGGATCCACCTTTCTACTATGCCAGAAGAGGACCTATTTCCAGTTTTTTCCTCCTCATTCCGACCCTTTAAAGGAACCCAATTCTGAGAGTTGGAAAATATTGCTTATTAAAAGTGTACTTGTGTATAGGAAGTAACATTATAAAATGCAAGTCTATTTGGTGTAGTTAAGGGAGGATAGACAGAGGGATGGAAATAGTTCTTCCTCTGAAGGGAAGCAATATAATGTCAAGGTTCTAACTTGGCACTATATTCAAACCCTGGCTTTAGTACTTACACATGCTATCTAACCTCGTGGATCTTTATCTTTCTCAGTCGTATAATAAGAATACTAGTAGTACCTACTTGATGGGTTTTGAGTACTGAATGAAATAGTGTAGGCTACCCTCAGTATGATAAAAGCTCAGTATACTTCAAAACAGTGACAAATACTAGTGAATAGGGACACATTTTTTATAGAATAATGCATTCCAACTTTTTAACCATAAAGATGAAATGAATTGCAGTTCAGCTTTGCCAAGCACATTATAATTAAAATTCAACTCAGATTACTTAGTTCGCCATTTATCAGTTTAATGCCAATTGAATGGATTGAATGCTGCCGGCTACCTTGCAGTAATGTAGCTTTTAATCTTACCACCGAACACTATGGTTTCCCTGGAAAGATTTTAATTATGATCTTTAAGCTTATCCCCACTTCCTTTCTAAGATCCATTAGATACCTTTTTGAAATCCTCTTTGAAAATCTGCCTATTTTATTATATTATGTTTACACCTCTATTATATTGACTCACTCAAGCAAGAAATAAATGGTTATAACGCTATATTAAGCCTACTCCGAATAGGTCCAGTTTCCTGAAATATAATAGGATGTTTTGAAAATGTAGGGAGCTTCACCCAATGGGTGATAATAACTTAAGCCTTCTAGAAAAAGAATGCCAACACAGAAATAATTTCTCTACTCTGTTTATATGAATCTCTGTTTTGAGAAAACAAGAGGAAGTGGAGTTTGCATTTTGCAGCTTTTCAAGTTTTTTGTCTTATAAATCCCTGATAGTGGCACAAACCGGAGGACATTGCCTTTAATACTTCAGAAGCCTAATTTACATGAACGATTATGTTACTGGATGTTCAAATATTGTTCACCAAGTTCAAAGAGTGAGATAATGAGCAAAAAGACTCTGTTTTCAAGTGGGCCTAGATTCAGGAAGTGAGGATAATAGGGACCCCTATGTTCTAATGTCTTTGGGTCGTTTCTGTTTTATTGCGATATGAAATTGATGAACAGCTATGAGTTTAAGGTACTCTGCATAATGACTTGACATATATATATTGTGAAATGATTAGCACAATGAATTAACATCCATCTCCTCATACAGTTACAAAAATTATTTTTCCTCATGAGAATTTTTATGATCTACTCTCTTAGCAACTTTTAAATGTACACTATAACAGTGGTTTTTTTATTAAGGTATCATTGATATACACTCTTATGAAGGTTTCAAAAGAAAAACAATGTGGTTATTGCATTCACCCTTATTATCGAGTCCCCCCATACCCCATTGCAGTCACTGTCCATCAGTGTAGTAAGATGCCAGAGTCCCTATTTGTCTTCTCTGAGCTACAGTGTCTTCCCCGTGACCCTACACACACCATGTGCACCAATCATGATACCCACAATCCCCTTCTCCCTCCCCCACCCCTCCCCTTTGGTAACCACTAGTACCTTCTTGGAGTTTGTGAGTCTTCTGCTATTTTGTTCCTTCATTTTTGCTTCATTGTTATACTCCACAAATGAGGGAAATCATTTGGTATTTGTCTTTCTCTGCCTCATTTATTTCACTGAGCATAATACCCTCTAGCTCCATCCACGTTGTTGCAAATGGTAGGGTTTCTTTCTTTCTTATGGCTGAGTATATTCCATTGTGTATATGTACCACATCCTCTTTATCCATTCATCTACTCATGGACACTTAGGTTGCTTCCATATCTTGGCTATTGTAAATAGTGCTGAGATAAACATAGGGGTGCATATGTCTTTTTGAATCTGAGAACTTGTTTTCTTTGGGTAAATTTCTAGGAGTGGAATTCCTGGGTCAAATGGTATTTCTATTTTTAGTTTTTTGAGGAACCTCCATATTGCTTTCCACAATGGTTGAACTAGTTTACATTCCCACCAGCAGTATAGGAGGGTTCCCCTTTCTTCACATCCTCACCAGTATTTGTTGTTCCTAGTCTATTCTATGTTGGCCATCCTAATCAGTGTGAGGTGATATCTCATTGTGGTTTTAATTTGCATTTCTCTGATAATTAGCGATGTGGAGCATCCTCTCATGTGCCTGTTGGTCATCTGAACTTCCCCTCTGGAGAAGTGTCTGTTCATATCCTCCGCCCATTTTTTAATACGGTTATTTGCTTTTTGGGTGTTGAGGCATGTGAGTTCTTTATATATTTTGGATGTTAACCTCTTGTCAGATATGTCTTTTACAAATATATTCTCCCATACTGTAGGGTGCCTCTTTGTTCTGCTGATGGCGTCCTTTGCTGTACAGAAGTTTTTTAGCTTGATGTAGTACCATTTGTTCGTTTTTTATTTAGTTTCCTTTGCCTGAGGAGATGCATTCAGGAAAAAGTTGCTCATGTTTTTATCTAAGAGTTTTGCCTACATTTTCTTTCTTCTAAGAGTTTTATGGTTTCATGACTGACATTCAGGTCTTTGATCCATTTGGAGTTTACTTTTGTGTATGGAGTTAGACAGTAATCCAGTTTCATTCTCTTACATGTAGCTGTCCAGTTTTGCCAATATCAGCTGTTGAAGAGGCTGTCATTTCCCCATTGTATATCCATGGCTCCTTTATCATATATTAATTGACCATATATGCTTGGGTTAATATCTGGACTCTATATTCTGTTCCACTAGTCTATGGATCTGTTCTTGTGCCAGTACCAAATACCTTGATTACTGTGGCTTTGTAGTAGAGCTTGAAGTTGGGGAGTGTAATCCTCCCCCACTTTATTCTTCCTTCTCAGGATTGCTTTGGCTATTTGGGGTCTATTGTGGTTCCATATGAATTTTAGAACTATTTGCACTAGTTCATTGAAGAATGCTGTTGGTATTTTGATAGGGATTGCACTGAATCTGTAGATTGCTTTAGGCAGGATGGTCATTCTGACAATAATATAACAGTGTTAATTATGTCATTTTGTTTTACATTACATCCTCAGTGTTTTTTTATCTTATAACTGGAAGTTTATCCAATCCTCCACCCGCACCACACACACACATACACACACACACAAATCTTGTATTAAACAAGATTACCAAAGTTATCATAGGAGGAACTTCATCTTCCCATCAGGGAAAGCAGAGCCAAAGGAGATTTTCTTTTTAAGTAGTTGATCCTGCTCTCCTATCCTTAGTTCTCTTTACAGCTTTCAGGGATCAAAGCCAAAAAAATAAAAATAAACATTTTGATATAACAGTTGAATGAGCAAAGACAGATTTTTGAAGACCCTGAAGTCAACCAAAGTCAAACATTTATAAAAATCAAACAAAGCACACTGAGTTTGGAAAAGAAACATCACTTCCTATTAAATCCCAGGCATAAAACAGTGATGTGTGAAAATGCTGGAAATGAATCCTGGGCAAACGGTCCCTCTCCTGGCTCAACCTCTAAATGCTAGAGCTGATGAATGAAAAAAAGACTGGGGTAGAAGCATAGGTAATTCATATCTCATGAATGGTCTGAATGACTGTAGGAGTCCAGGCTGTATTTCAATCTCCTGTTCAGCATTTACCAGCTGGGTGACCTTGGGTAAATCTGAACGTTCTATGCCCTGGGGTCCTCGACTGTAATTCGCTGCTGATAGAATAGTACCACTACATTATGTGGTTTGGGGAGGTTTAATTCAGATATCATATGAGAAGATTTAATACTTGGCGCTTGTCTATTACCTAGTTAGGCAAAATAAAAAGTAGGCAATCCAATTCCAGGCCCCGAAATTCGTGAACGGTCCCCAAATTCATTATTGACCTCAAATGTCTCTTCCCTTCCAATGCAACGCAGGCCGGGCCGACCCACTCGGGGGACGTGAAAGGACAGAGGTCCCGAAGAACCTCAGGGCGCACGAAGATTGTACCAGATGTGCAGCGGCACCTGCTGACGGAGGCGGGGCCCGGGCGGAACCCGCCCCGGAGAACGCTAGCATACCCTCCAACTGGCCGGGCTCCCGCAACTTCAGCCAATCCGCTAAGCCTTTGGAGGCGCGCTCGCCAAGCGTGCCGAGCTGAGCCAATGGGCGGCCGCCTTACAGGCTCCTGGGTAAGGTAGTCTGGAGTCCCCGCCCGCATCTCCAGCTAGCGAAAGTGAAGCTGGATTGGAGTCCGGCGCACGCCCGGGTGTGCAAGCGGTGAAGACCGTCCGCAGCGACCAGGGCCTGGGGGTGGGGCAAGCGGAGGGCGGCAGAGAAGGGCCGCTAGGCGCCCAGGTGTCGGTGGCGGCCCCAGTGGGCAGCAGGAGGCGGCTGTGAAGTCAGCTTTGAACGGCCTCTCAGGGCGCGGCCCCCAGATGGCCTGCATCCCCATGGGGCGGGGGCCTCACTTTGAGTGTGGACTTACCAGCCAACTGAATAGGAAATCCAGCGGTGAGCTTTAGGTGATTGTTATGCGCTCTTACGTTTAACATAAGTACAGGAACCAGACTGGACTGGGGCAGGTCTATGTTTCCTCATTATGGGAAGAGCAGTGTGCTGGGTGTATCTGCAGATCTTTCTGCCAACATCTAAAGACCTCACTTAACCTCAGACCTTAGTTGAATCTTCTGTACAACGAGGTGATGCTCTCCAACCTCTCCACCTTTTCTCATGGAGGTAATGTGATGATAAAAATTAGTGAGAAGCCCAGTGGGCTGTGGAAGTGTAAGGAATATGGCATTAGTACTTCTGAATTACTCGTCCAGCCTTACTGAATTACCAGATGTGGTCCTCACAGTATTTAACTACATACATTGGACATCTTTTTTGTGCCCAGCATGGAATTTGGTAGGAAGGATTTGAAGAGCATAGACATTGGAGACTGGGAGACCACGTAGACCAAGGCCAGCACCTGATCACCTGGCTTTGAGGAGATGTGGCCTCTCAGTGGTGATAGTGAGAATAGGAAAGGTAGTGAAAGCTGATGGAAAGGAAGGAATGAGGAATTAGAAGTTTCTCAACTGAGAAGACAAACTTGAAGGGGCATCTCATGGAAAATGACAACAGGGTATCCAAGTGGGAATGACCTAGGGGCAGTTAGAAATCTGCATTGCAGTCCAGTTCTCACTAGAGATGATGATTTAGAGGTTTTCATCACAGATGCGATAGACCCCTTGGAGTCACTTGAACACCCTGAGATGAAATTCTGCAAACATATCTGCAGGAGGGCCTTGAGGACATCCCACAGTTAGGCCATAATGTGTCAAGTCAGAGGAGGCAATCCAATGAGACTTAGAGCACTTGGTAAAATTAAAGCATGTTATTACTTATATTAGTGAAGGAAAAATTAGACATATCTTCACTGCTGACTCCTGCCCCCATCAGAGCCCAAAGTCACAGGCCTGGGGGTTGTTCTGCAAGTAGAGATCTAAGAAACTTCGCAAGGCCTTCCCATTGGTGAGGAGGGCCGATACTGTGGGATCTTCCTTCATGGCTGCCATCCAGAGCTTAAGTTTTGGAGTGTGGTCTACACACCTGTGGGAGGAAGACAGCATGAAGATGGGAGCGAGGTTAACTAGGAAGGCCCTGCGGAGTCTCCTGTGTCATCATTCTCATGCTAGTTTCATTTTGTCGTCCTCTAACCTTTTGAAATATTTCTTTAAAAATACTTCTTTAAAATTTACTTAATCATAGAATTTTAATTTGAATGTTATATATTGATTAGTCTACAGCCAGAATGTGACTAAAAGTATCACTGAATAGCTGTAGGCTCTGATAAGTGGGAATAAGCCAAGATAGCTGCCAAAACTTCAAAACATGGAGTTTGGAAAATATTTGGGAATTGTGCTGGTAAAGGGGAGGAATCATTGGTCATATGATCCTGCGTGACATCCTTATGAAAATATACATCCTTGTGGATTTTTAACCAGGAAGGAAGGAGTAAATTCCTTTTATAACATTTTACTGCATGTCACAGAACAACCTGTCCACCCCAGGGGTGGGGAAGAGTGGTGAGTATAGGTATGGTCTGGAGAGTCCCTTTGTTCCCATTCATACCAGCCATATGAAATACCTTAATTTTTGTTCAAAAAAAAGGTCAACTTAATTATATGGTGATAACCTTTTCATTTGCTGATTAAAAGTTCTCATGAGGTTAAAAAAAGAAAAAAGAAAAAGATTAATATAAACTATTCCAATTATCATCCTAAATTATGCACAAAATATTCAAATGTCTTACTTGTTTAACTCCAGAGCCTCCAACCATTCAAACCAGGGCCAGATGAGATAATCAATCATAGAAAGAGAACTGCCACCAAAGAAGGTTGTCTTCTTATTGGTCAGAACCTGAACATTAAATAGAATAAAAGTGCTTTTTATTTGTCCATCTAGTAAGACTCATCATCAGAAATGGTGACGGCAAGTTAAGTAGAGCAAGTGAGAGCAGCAGCTTTTTACCCTGATATATTCAAATTGGCTTTTTGTCTGTCTGATCAGTTTAAGCTTTAGAATCTCTTGGTTTGGGATGAAGCAAAACTGTCAAGAAAATAAACTAGAAAGTGGAGAAGAACAAGCCACAGAATGCAAGACCTTTGTAATACATACACCCAACAAAGGACTGGTATTCAGAAGAAAGAACGAACACCTAGGCAATAAGAAAAAAGACAACCCATTAGAAAATTCGTCAAGACTTGAACCACAAGAGAGGATGTCCAAATGGCCAATAACCATATGAAAAGGTGCTCAACTCTATTAGTCATCAGGGAAATGAAAATTAGAACCAAAATGTAATACCACTACACAACCATCAGAATGGCTAACATACAAGACAAAGTAAGGGTGTGGAACCACTACTGATCAGAGTGTAAATTGGCACAACCATGTTTTACCAGTATCTACTAAAGCTGAGTGCACACATACTCTTTAACCTGTAATTCTGCTCGTTGGAAATGTGAACATATATTATCAAAGGAAAGGTATAAGAATATTCATTACAGCACTATTTGCAATAGCCCAAAAGTGGAAATGTTTACCATCCATCAGGAGAAAGATGGGTAAATAAATTGTGCTACAGTCATGTTAAAACACTATACAAAGAATAGGAATGAACTACACACAACATAGCTGAAGCTTACAAACCTAGTATCATATGAAAAAAGACCCAAAAGAGTTTATATTATATGATTCCATTTGTATGAAATACAAAAACAGCCAAAACTGATATTTTGTTTCTTGACATGGGTACTGGTTCCATGGCTGTTCACTTTATAAAAATTCATCAAGATGTACTCAGGCTTTGGGTACTCTTTGCATATAATACTTCAATAAAAAATTTACTTAGAATATATACTAGAAATAACTGGATTAACCATTAAACAGATGTCAAATAAAATTATTTGAAAAATAAAGCACAAATAGTATGTTTCTGAAATTTAAGAAGGTGAATCGCTGTTATGGTTTTGCCAAAGTGGGGGACTGTGAATATCATCTGGCTAATTAACACCAAAACAACTTACCCCTTATAAAACTTCATAGATTTCTCAGGGCCTGTATAAAATTCTGCATTGTAGATTGATAGCTTACATCTACCTGAGTATTTGTCTTTTGTCTACTAGCAAACTAATCCTCTAAAGAGTATGGACTACATCTTAAACTATGTACCTCCCATACTGTCCAGGAGAATGCCTTGCAATATTTTGGCACTCAGAATTGTACACTGAATCAGTACTGTCTGGGTCTGTACTGTAATTATAATATGCATAAGTAAAATTAAGGATGGTAGTTTCAGTCAGAAAGAAATACCCTCTGAGCAGCATAAAACAAGACATGGTACTACTCACTTTAAAACATGAGTTCTTAACCTGAAGCCTGAACTTTGATGGGAAAAAAATTACATGTTTCCCTGCCTCCCACAACTAACCTCAAATTTAGCAGGTATTTCCATTATGAAAAAGGCTATAAACCACAGTAGGGCTAATATTACATATTTTAATTTAATCATTTTAAAACGTTATTCTGAGAAGGGGTTCACAGACTACCAGGTTGCCAGATGAGACTATAAGGAAGTCTTAACCTTCAAAGAAGCAATATCCCACCTGCATTCTCTGACCATAATGTAATTAAATTAGAAAACAGCAAAAAGGTAGTTTAGGAAACTTAAAAGTACAAAGAAATATTTACTAAGCAATAAGAAAATCACAGTGGAAACTGCCAAAAAAAATTAGAACTTAATAACGAATATACTGCCTATATTAAAACACCTGTATTAAAACTTACAGGATACAACTAATGTGTTATTTAGAAGTAAATGTGTATGGTCATAAATGCATTAAAAAAATCAAGAAAGACTGAAAACAAATGCATTAAATACTCAACTGAGCTACATAGCAAAAGAGCAACAGTAAATCCAAAATAATTGTTAAGAACAGAAATAAAGATAAAAGTGGAAAGTAATGAGTTGTAAAATAAACACTAGAGAATTAAGAAAACCATATGCTAATTAAAAATAATAATAAAATACATGTCTAGCAATGCTGATCAAGAAACTACAGAAAAGACAAACATTCATGGAAATGAATACAGGTATATAAGTAATTGTATGTAGAGATTTTTAAAAATTAGGAAACATGAGCATCTTTATGCCAATATATGTGAAAACCTAGATGAAATGTATAATTTTCAAGAAGAAATATTAAATCCAAAAAATAAATTAACCATTGAAGAAATCCCAACTACTCATGAAAAACCTACCCCCATAAAAGACACCAGACACAAATGTTACAAAAACAGCCAAACCCTATCATATGGTTTCAGAGATTAAAAATATGAGAAAAGTAACAACTCATTTTATAAGGTTAGACTATACTTGGTATAAAAACCAAATAAAGACACCATAAGAACAAAATAATAGCCCAATCTCATTTATGAACAAATATGCAAAAATCCTTTAAATATTAATTCTAGAGCATATATGAAAATCTACTGAAATCCCAGGAATGCTAGGATTCAGTATCAGAAGAACCTGTCAAGAACACCATATTCATCACAGTAAAGGGAAAATAATTCATTGAACATTTCAATAGATGTAGCAAATGCAGATATAACAGTCAATAAAATCCAATACTCATTCATGACTTAAAAAAACTAGCAAACTAGAAATAGAACTTTCTTAGTGCAAAAATTTCTGAAAGAATTCACAGCAATCTTCGGAATATGAAAAAGCAGAAGGAAGAAGAGGGTGGATACAGTGTATCTTTACTTTGGTAAAAGGCAGAAGTGATTGTTTACCTCCTCTAGCTTGTTGAACTCTTCTTTTAGGACCAAGCAGTCTTTTTCATTTCTCCTTCCAACAAAGCTTGTTACCAAAGATGGTATCTAGACAGAAAATAACTTCTTAGTTTATTAACGTGAAGCTAACTATACCAGCCCCCCATATAAAAGTACAATAGGACCCTTATAGTCTCAGTGTTAGGTGTTCCAGAAATTTCAAAGGTGTACCAATTCCTGGGTTCACAGAGGTCATGCACTGATCTCAGAGACAGTTTTGTGGTCTAGGATGCTATATTGTTTAAGATTTTGTAAGTTGCAAATAATAGAATGCACTTTGGTGAGTATGAGCCAAAAATGTCTTAGGTGGATGCTAAGCAGCTTACAGAATTTTTGAGTGGCTGAAAAAATAGGCTTGGAACAAAACTGGAACATTTTCAGAATCATGCTCAGAACTGACTTGAGGGGAAGCACCCATAGCCACGAGTGAGTGAAGCACTAGATGCTACAGTTTGTGGCACGGCCAGAGGTTGGACTCTGAGGTAACTAATGCCAGTAGCTTCGAAGCCATTTCTTCTCTGAGTTTAATCTTGCAGCCCCACTGCTCCCAAAAACCATTTCTGCCACCGGCCATGCATACCAGCAGAACCCAGTGCTCCACACCAAGCCTGGCGCCCCGCATTGCTCATTTCTGACCTGAACTCTACCAGGTGTGTACCTGCCAGGGAGAGCCTAGGACCCAGTCATTGGCTCCAGCTGCAAAGGGAGTTGGGGAAGAGAATCTTTCTGATTTTTACCTTGGGGAGGACATGAGAAGACTGTCCAAAAGGGACTAACTACCTGAAGACTTGACAGATGTAGTCAGATGCTTTAATGCTTGTGGTGGACGTGTTTGTGTATTTTAATACTTCAGCCTTTGGTATCAACCCATTGCAAGAGACAAGTCCACTCATCCCAGTTTAAGTAAACAAGCACTTGTAAAAATACCAGAGAATGTCCTGAAGTCCCATTGATGTCAGCACAGCCTCTTCTCATTGGAACTGAAGGTTTGCAGGCAGCCCTTCTGTCCACATTTCCATCTGGGCCTGCCTGATCTTTCATCTCTTCCTCTTAAATGTCTGCTCCATATTATTTTCCATTTATCAATTCCCTTTGCAAGGCTCTTAATGTGACTTTAGTTTGTCAGTCTCCAATGATATATATATACACAGCTTCAAAGCTTCAACATCCTTACTGTCTTAGTCTCTGTGTCTCAGTTACAAGTACGTAGGAGAGAAGATGATAAGGCTGGGGGTGCGAGTGGGAGTGTTTCTGGTTTGCTGAGCTGGCCAGGAGGATGGTGTCATATGGTACCTAAAGCCACCTTTTCCCTGACTGTAAGCAGGGAAGTAATGGTGGGCATTTCCAGCATTTATCTCATTTTCTATATAGACAATACAGTGAATCTCTTGTTACTATTTTTTTTAATGCTCCAACAGCTGTCCTGTAAATGCCAAATTCCCTGTCCATCATCTTAGCAGCCACCTCCACTATTCTTTCACTCATTCTGTTAAGCCAGACAACTCCCTCTTCCTTCCTTGCTGGCTTTCTTTTGCAATGTCTCCTTAAACAAAATGTTCTCCCTATGAGTCTCACCTTTGAGATATTTCTTTAACAATTTCTTAAAGGCTGGCATATATCCTGACAGAAGATTACTACAGAGATATAACCTGATGTTGCTGTTCTTATGATCTATTAGTCATTTATTTAATACTAATTATTTGAAGTAAGCTACAACATGAAGGCTAATTAAGATGCAAACAGTTCCTCTGCAGGAATGCTATCCATTCAGTCAGCTGACAGCTACTGCCAACACACAGATGTTCACTGCTAAACACTGTAGCTGAAACAACCAGAGCTAACCTTGAGCATTTCCCATGTGTCAGACTTTGCTCTCAGTGTTTTATATTAATGGGTTTTTATCTATGAGGAGGGAATAGTTACTATACTCATTTTATAAATGATGAGCTGAGGCACAGAGGTAAAGTAATAAGTAACTTTCCCAGAGTCACACAACTGGGAAGTGGCAGAGCTGGTCACAAACCTAGGCAGTGAGCCAACAGTGATGGCAACACAGCCCTCACCCTCAAGCAGCTCACAGCCCTGGCACAACACTGGGCAGTCACCGAGGAGAAGTTGCACATGTGGGAATACAAGGCTGGGCACTAATCCCACCCAGACAGGCTTCTGGAATGCAGCAGTGTCCGAGCAGATACGTGAACACAGACTTGGAGATGACCAGGCAAAGTGAGAAGGCAAAGAGTCTTCCAGCAAGAGTTGAGAAGAAGGTGGTAAGTTTGAGAAAACTGAAAATATTCAGTATGGCTGGAATATGAATTGTCAGAAGAGTGAAGAGGATGAACTTTGGAAAGGTAAACAGGAACCAGAGCTGACAAGAGCAGAATCCTGTTTTGTTTTCCTTTCCCAAATCACTGAATCATAAAAGCACTGATTTAGCTTTAAAAAACAGAAGTTTTTCAAATAGGGACTGAAATTTCTTATACACACACCTTAGAAAATAATTCAAAGACCATCTTTTGGCAGGCTTTCTCATAGGGGTCATCTGGTAACAGCTTCTTCCCTGGATATGCTTCATCCAGGTACTCGCAAGTGATAACAGATTCGTAGATCAGTTGCCCCTGACTATTTTCCAGAACTGGTACCAAACCAAAGGGAGTCTTCTTAAAGAACCATTCAGGCTTGTCTTTCAGGTTGATGTTGATGACTTCATGCCTAAAAGACACACAGAAGAAATGAAGAGAGTAAAACATTTTTTTGGACAGCTGAATAAATCCTCACTGACTCTACTATCTACTTAGCTGATCAGACCCCAGATTCTGAAGTCAATTCAGTATTGATTTCCTGACCTCTCTTTCAGCAAGACCTGTCAGCTAGACCTCCAAATCACATTCTGACTTTATTCACTTCTCAGCTTTACACTGCCACCTCATCCAGAACATCCTGTCACCTGGAACTCTAGTCCCCCACCAGCCCCTCTCTTCCACTGTGACCTCCCTGCAGTCCATTTTCCATATACAAAAGTAAATTGGATCAGGCCACCCTCTTGCTACAACTCCTTGATTGCTCCTCATTGCAATGAGGATAAACTTTAAACCTTTCCATGGCATTTGATCTGGCTCCTGCTTACTTGTCACACCTATTTCCTATGACAACCTCTAGTCATCATGATCTGGCCACATTAGCCTTTTTTTTAATATTCCTTGAACTTACCAACATGTTCCCACCTTGGCGTGTTTGTGCTTGTTCCTCTGCCTTCTCTGCCTGTCTTCCCAGGTCAAATGCCACATCCTCAGAGAGCCCCCCTCTCCTCCAACCACCTGCTCTGGAGCTGCTGAGAACCTCTATTACATGATCATCTTGTTTTAGTCGCTTCATTGAACTGGTGATATGTATCTGAAATTACTTTGCTCACTTACATGTTCATTATGTCATCTCCCTAGAATGTAAGCTCCATTCGGTGTGTTTTGTTCATATTCATAAACATATAAATGAACAAAATTTCAAATAGGTTTAAATGCCATTAAGAAAATAAAAATAGTTTAAGATATGTACTCAGTAAATATTTGTTGAATGAATGAATAAATAAGTGGAAATACTTCAAGATTATCCAGAAGATACTCCATTTTGGGCTAAGAGGTTTCTAAATTGAAATTACATGAGGCAACTAGTTGCATTGTGTCCACTACCCACTACATGAGAATCAACATGATAAAATTCAGTTCCTTTTGTTAGTTTGAATACAAAGTTCCTCATTTTACAAGAATATTAAGGAATCCAAAAATTCATCTATAAAATAAACTTTCAGATTAAATCTCCACGCGTTGGTATTTTTTTTGGAAATGTTACATAGGTGAATCACATTAAGTAAACCCAAAAGGAAAAAAACCCAGATGCATCCAAGCTGTATTCATTATGTGATTAGATCTGACTTGCATCTTGCCTGATATATTGTAGGGGAAATAAGAGAAAGTTTCATACAGTTAAAGCCAGGTCCATATAATTGTCAAAGCTGGATAATTGTTCAATAGAACAGATTAGTTACTCAGAAATAATGTACACCAACATCTTTTGCTTCCTCTTTCCCTATCCACTTCAGTAGCTGGAACAGCATTAGTTTGAGGATTTAAATATGTAATCCCCCATGGAAACAAAGGAGTAGCCAGATTGAACACTAGCGTGTGTGTGTGTGTGTGTGTGTGTGTGTGTGTGTGTGTGTGTGTGTATTAAAAGGTTCATGTGCTGACAGAATACTGGACACCCAGATAGGAGACTTTGCAAGAAAAAGGAGGCCCCGGGCCAAGGAATTGTCAACAATTCTGAAATACTATACTATGAAAAACAAAAGGTAGATCCTGGTCTTTTGTGATAAAGAAGGGTCTCAGAACACACATGAATTTGGTGACCTGGCATTGTGAGCCAAGAAATCAACACATCTGCCCCAAGTTGGGAGATGCACCCTTTATAGAAAACCATGCTTTGTTCAGTTATATCATGTGGTAAAAATCTAGCACCTCTCTGATGAAAGTCTCCTGGGACTCAAAACTGATCCATGAATGTGGTAGACCTCTGTTGTTTGCAACCTCAGCTGTTAGCACTCTTTATCTCCCATACACACAATATTATGGTAAAATCATTTCAATTTTCCTTTGAAAAACTGTCCCAGTAAATAAGGTAGGGTTGTTTTCAACCTAGAGTTCCAGAGGGGCACAGAACACAGGACTTTGTGCCCCTGAATCCAGCTATGTCTTGCTCCTGAGCTTTTCAAATATATAAGCACAAGATGTCTTTTCAGTCCAATTTCAATTAAATTTCTTACTTGCAATGAAAGAATTCTAATTTTCTTACAATACTTTTTGAATGTGTCTCCTCACACAAAGGCAACAAAGGCAAAATTAAACAAGTGGGACTACATTCTTTGTACTGCAAAGAAAACCAACAAGACAAAAAGGCAACCTCCTGAGTGGTAGAAGATATTTGCAAATGATATATCCAGTAAGTGGTTAATATCCAAAATATATAAAGAATTCATACAACTCAACACCAAAAAAAATAAACAATACCATTTTTAAATGGGTGGAATACCTGAATAGACATTTTTCCAAAGAAGACATACGGATGGCAAACAGACACAAGAAAGACGCTCAACATTACTAGTCATCAGGGAAATGTGATTCAAAGCCACAGTGAGGTATCACTTCACGCCTGTCAGAATAGCTAATACTAAAAAAACAAGAAATGAGTTTTGGCAAGGATGGGGGAAAAAGGAACTCTAATGCACTGTTGGCGGGAATGCAAACTGGTGCTACCACTATAGGAAACAGTATGGAGTTTCCTCAAAAAACTAAAAATAGAAGAATACCATACGATGCAGCAACTCTACTTCTGGGTTTTTTTTTTTCATTTTTCCAGTACATATATTGAAAAAAACCTACACATGAGGGGTTCAAACCCTTATTATTCAAGGGTCAACTGTATACATTTTTTAAAATTCAAATATAGTTGATACTTGGGTATTTATCTGAAGAAAATGAAAACATAATTGGAAAAGATACGTATGCACCTCTAAGATACGGAAGCAATCTAAGTGCCCATCAGTAGATGAATGGATAAATAAGATATGGTACATATGTACATGGAATATTACTCAGCCATAAAAAGAATGAAATCTTGCCATTTGTGACAACATAGATGGACCTAGAGGGCGTTATGCTAAGTCAGAAAAAGACAAATACTGTATGATTGCACTTATATATGGAATCTAAAAAAATAAAACAAACATAAATACAGAGAATAAACTGGTGGTTGCCAGAGGGAAGCAGTTGTGTGGATGGACGGAATAGGTGAACAGGCTTAAGAGCTACAAATCTTACATCATAGAGATATAAAGTACAGCATAGGGAATATAGTCAATAATATTGTAATAACTTTGTGTGTTGACAAAATGGTAACTACTCATTGTGGTGAACATTTCCTAATGTATATATATATGTCAAATTATGTTGTACACCTGAAACTAGTAGTGTATATTAACTCTACTTGAACTAAAAACTAATTTTTAAAATATAATAAAGTCTTGATATCAGGAGAAAAAAAATAACAGGGGATATATTTCAAGCGTCCCCACCACAGGTATCCATCCAATGTCTCTTCAACAGATTACAAAGGTCATTGGACAGGAGGCAGTGCCAATGTATCTCTGGGGGAAGGGAAAAGCCAAGTGACTGTTACATGTTTCCGGTGGATAATCATAGTAGTTTCAATGAGGCTTCACATAAGAGTGAGTTTTGGGGCACATACACTTGGGCACGACCAACAACCCAACCTATAGGAGTATGTACAGTGCAATTGACTCAGCACTCTGCCGGGAGGGTCAGGGTCTGAACTCTGTACTGTCATCACTTACCGACTATGCGGGAATGGACTATGTACTCAGACTGTACTGTCATCACTTACCGACTATTCGGGAATGGACTATGTACTCAGAAACAGCAAACAGCAAAGCTGGACCTTAAGTGGGGTAAAAGTGAAGGGGCAGAAGACTGGGAATCTAATAACCAGGCGTTGACTTTACTGGAGCCCAGCTTTTCAAATCCATATACTGGTTAGATTAGGTTAATTTGGGTTGGGTGTCCTAGCCTGGTGGAGTCTGTAACGTTCCCCCTATCCCGGCCTCCCACCTACTTGCTGTCCCCCGCCAAGGCTGAGAATAGTTGGCAATGAAGGAAGTTCAGGGGCTTTATCCGAGATTCCCACCCCTGTCTCCGGCAGCAGCTGGTTCCCCGGGAGCTCGGGGAGCCGCCCTCGTCTCGGTCCTCACCTGATCTCCTTGGCCTTCAGCACCAAGAGGGTCCTCTTGGCGAATGGGCAGAACCTCATGCCGTAGAGACGGATCAGGCCCTCGGGGACCGGCCCCGGGGGCGCGCTTCCTGCCGGGGAGAAGGGGAGGTGGTTACGGCCTGGAGAGCTGCAGGGACCCCCAGTCCCCCGCCGCCCCCGGGCCGGCCGCGGAGAGGTCCCGCGCGCGGCAGCCCCGGCCGGTTCCCCGCGCCGCGGCGTCGCCAAGATCCCCCAGCCTGTTGAGGCAAGCTTCACCCTTTCCCAGGCTCCAGGCTGATCCTCTGGACATCTCCGCGCAGCGCTCGTCAAGCTCGCCCCGGGGTTTGCAGGCTATTAAGAAAGTAGATTGCCCTTCACTCCCTCTGCTTCCCTACCTCCCTCCCGTTCTCCCAAGAGCGAGACAGGGGCGGCCGCCAGCTCCACCCAGGCGGCGAGCTCCCGGCCCCCAGCACCTGGCGCGCTTAAAGCGAACGCGCGCGCAGCGAGCCGGCCGGCACCCGGCGGCCGTGCCCAGGCTCACCTCCGCCTTCTGCAGGAGGGCGAGCCCCGCCGCTGCAGCCCTGGAGTCACGAGGGAAATCGCGGCTGGACGCCCACCCCATGCGCTCCGACCCAGGGCCGGCCTCCCGGGTTTTGTGGGGATGACATTTTAAAACATGCAGCTGGCGGTTGTGCCGAAGTGCATCGTGCCGACTGACCGAGAGACGCGCCCATGTCGAGATGCATAAAAGAAGCTCAAAACTCTCAGAGCCATTCCCCTCCCCGAACGATGGTAGTCTCCAGTAACCCAACATGCAGGACCACGTCTGACCCTGACCCTGACCTCCCACACCCCGCCACGGAAACCCGGAGGCGCACACTGGCTGCCTTCACGCGGCACGGACCTGGTCGCAGCTCCCGCTGCGCTCCCAAGCCTCCCCGACTTCAGGACCTGTGCTTAGGGCCCAACTCTTATTCAAGGTTCCAGGAAGTGCTCTCTAAGGTCCTGTCCACTCGCCAAGCCACCTTGACAGCCTTTTCCTTTCTCTGTCAGTACTGGCTCAATACAACTACTTGGAAGGCCACTGTTCCTTTCATTTTAACCTAAAGGAAACAGCACAAATCTGCAACTATCCTCCGATGGTGTTGCTTTCAAAATCTATTAAACATTGACTTTTGAAACTTTAGTAGGGATACAGACTGTCAGGCAGATGGGCTGAGTGAATTTAGTCCTGTGGGTCTGAAAAAGGTCTGGCCAGGGAGTCAGCTCAAACAGACCCTCTTAACTTAGGGTTAGGAAAGCAGGGGCTCCAGGGCAAACGATGCAGATACAGGATGTTTGACTTGTCTGCCTAGATTTGAAAGCTGGAGGCGGGGTGGGGATTCTTTTTATTTTGGTTAGCTTTATTATGTCAGAAGCAGAAAGCCAGGTGCTAAGTATGCTTATCTTGGAGCCTTCCTGCCTGGGATCCTGACTCCACCCTTGTACCAGTTTGCAAGGTCTAGGGTAACACGTACCACTAGCTGAGTGGCTTAAGCAATGAAAATTTATTCTCACAGTTCTGGAGGCTAGAATTCGGAGATGAAGGTGTCAGCAGCGTTGCTTCCTTCCGAAGGCTGAGAATTTGAGCCTCTGTGATGGTTTGCTGGCAATCTTTGGCATTCCTTGGAGTGTAGAAGCATCATTCCATCTCTGCCTTCATCTTCACATGGCATCCTATTTTGTGCATGTCTGTATTTAAATTTCCCCTTTGTAAGGACACCAGTTATAAGGGATCAGGGGCCCACACTATTCCAGTATAATCTCATCTCATAACTGTAGAACTACTTATAGCTGCTTGTATAACTTAATATAACCACAATGATCCTATATCCAAATAAGGTCACATTCTGGGATACTGGGGTTTAGGGCTTCAATATATGAATTTACAAATTCATAATTTAGCATATGAATTTATTATGTAGCCATATTAATTATAACCCCTTAACTAACCTTGTGAATTCGGGTTTTTTCCCTCTATTTCAGTTCCTCATCTGTAAAACGGGGTGATAAAAACTTTATTGCCTCTCAGAGTTTGATGTAGGGGAAATGAACACCTATGACTCTGCTTTGAAAAATTATTCAAAAGAGCTGGATTCTAAAAGTGAAGTTGTAGGACTGTCACTTATATTTTCTTTTTCATACTTGCACAAGAGTACTATATGATAAAAATCTGTGTCCAAATGAGTTTGAATTCTTCTATAATAAAAATCTAAGTTTAAAAGAGCTCTTTAAATAAGTATACAGTAAAAGTTCTGGGTGATGAGAAAGGATTCTTTTGTAATTTCATTGGTAGGTTTTCCCCTTATCATTTTATCTTAGATTTGATGGAATACAGTATGTCTCCCTTATATTCACCTCTAAAGTACTTATTTTTTTAAGGAAAAAATACATTATTTAAAGTGATCAAGTACAAAAATACAAATACACACACACACCTGAAACACTTAACCCATTATGTGGGACGTACTGAGAAATTTTGTTCTGCATTCTTTCATTAAAAAAAAAATTCTGGAACTGAGTAAACAGATCATACAAACTGCTAATATGTTCCTGCCCATTACCACTCTAGAGCACAAATACATGTTACCAATGCTAATGAACAAGTTAAGGGAACTTAATAATCTTATTCCTTCTTAAAATTAGCCCACAATAATATTCCATGTACTCAGAGGATAAAATTTAGCACATAGCCAGCCTGAACATAATACATGTAATTCACCTTCCTTCCCAGGATCCATAGTTGAGGGAAATGACTTCCAACTATGCAACAGGACCATATATCTGATTGTACACCTTATATACATTATGTGTACATATACATGATTTCATTTGATTCTCATAACGACCTTGTGAAGGTAGGCAGAGAAATTATCCGATTCACTTTACAAATGAAATTAAAATTCAGAAAGGTTCAGTGATTTTTCCAGTTATCACATACCTAGTAAGAACCAGAAACATAGTAAGAACATGAACTTTTAGGTTGAGGGTTCTTCTCTTTAAACCACATAGCCTCTGAAAGTACAATCTGAACTCAAATATTTTCACTGCTTCATCCTCACTGTCTTACTGTGGCCTCAAGTTTTTGTCATAGAATACAACGAAACACCTGATTCGAAACACATCATGCCAGGTTTCTACCAGTAAAAACTTATGGCCCAGAACATGTGTTTTTTGGAAAGCACTGTCTGTCTGTAGTCCAAGGGAACCCAAGAAATATGAAAGATCCTAAAGCCAAGGAAATTGAATGGAAGTCAGATGAAAGGATATAAGTTGGAATGTATTGATGTATTTTAGTGCTTTTAAGCTTGTACTTTTGTGAGAAGTTTAAATGGATAATTTACTGCAGATGAGGCATGAAGCTTTTGAAGAGGATCTTAAGTCTTGATGAAGTTACTCAAAATCAAATCTTGAAAGTGTAATGATGTGTGAACCATGATTTTCAAAACCTTGGTAATTAAAGCCTTCTTCCTAAAGCGCTATTTTAAGTGATATTTATAGCACAATGCAAACTGATTCCGTTTTTTTTGTCCATTACATTAAATGAAGTCCTTGCAGAGTCTATAGAAATCTGTTCTGCAAAACTGTCCGGGATCCAAGGCCCCAAGGGATCGCAAACCCCCATCGCGACACCCTCTCCAACTAGGTCCCTTCTGCAGGGGTAATTCCTGGCTTTCTGTTACACTGAAATGCATTTTATCATACTTCTTACACATTCCACTCTTTTCCCCTTTCATCATCTCTTATAGTGTTTTCCTCCTACATTATCTTTGACTAAGTACACAGTTGTGTCAAATATACATGACATAGTATCACCCACAGACACTGCAAGAGGTGCCTCTGTGGGTCCCAGGCTTTGGAGGGTCCACGTCTCTGCGTCATGCAGGTACATCCCTCAACATCCCCCAACATGACTGTAACCCTAAAGATCTACCTTGTGACTAACCCCTTTCACGCCCACAAGTTCTCCACTTCTGCCCCAGGTCCTTGAAACAAGACTGCTTACTCTGTTTGAACTCTCTGAGGTTCCTGTAGTGTACCCCTACTGAGGTCAGAGGTGGAAACTATTTAGGGGACATGGGGAAGATCTGAACAGCAGAAGTGTGTGAGCAAGAGAAAAGACAGATGAATGAATTTGTCTAGGCCTTCCTTTCACAGAGTATGAATATATTTCTTCTCTCATAACTAACCTTACCCAGTAAAACCAAGTGCCTATTTTCTTCTCTTTGAGTTCTGATTTGGGTCCAGGGATTCTCATGAATACCACCAGTGTGATTTTGGCAATAGCAACACACGAGGCTGAGGAATGTTTTTCAATATGAAACAGATCTTATTATACCTACATTTATTTAGGCACGTAGGTCTAGAGGAAACATGTTGAAGCCTCATACCAATTCTTTACTTTGACAACTAGGATATCAAACATTAGAATTACAAATTTTATATAAAAAGATTTTAGAAGATTAAATTAAAATAAAAAATGAAATACAACTTTTAGCTTAGCTTTATTTAAACAACTCTGATTTTAATTTTCAATTTTCATTCTTGTATTTTGAGTTTTGAATTTTAATAAATCATTTAAAATTGTTGAATAAATGGCATATAGGTCTCTGTTTATATCCTTGTCTTGGAATTAGGGGTGAGCTTCATTTGACAATCTCCCCTCCCCACTTTGAACTAACTTTCTCAGCGTCCTTTTTCAAAGCATTATCTAAAGCTGATATGTTTAGTGTCTTATTTACTGGGATGTTGGTTACAAACCCTTTCCATGTTTCAATCTAGTGCAGTTATTTCAGCAACAAGATCCAAGTAAGCAACTTGGGACAAGAAATGTAATCATAAAGTGGTGCTCCACATACACAATAAAAATATTTGGAATGTGAAAATGAAGTCTGAATCTGTTACTTTAATGCACAAAATAATAACATTCATCCATTTTTACTGTGGGGCCCAGAATCTCCATAAAAATGGAACCTCTTCCCACATTATTTATTCTAAAACTGGGAATTATGAATGACTCCCTATTTTTCCTCTTTCAGACATATGTTCAGTTCAAGTTAAATGTCCAATTCAACTTAAAATTCCAAGCTTACACATCTCCTGGGAAGAAGGGTTCTTTAAAACATTTACAACTAACTAGCTGGGTTGAAATCCACTTGAAAGTTGCAAGACTCTGGGCAAAACCTTACCTTTTCTGAGACTCAATTTTCCTGTTTATGCAAGGGGGATAAAACAATTCATGTGTCGTAAGTGTAAGATGCCAGGCACAGACTTAGCAGCTTAAAATAAGTTAGCTATTATTAGAGCAGAGAGAAAATCTGTGCAGAGCGTACAGACTTCAGAGGAAGGTGGACCCAGGTTTGAATCCAACTCTGCCACTAACTGAATGTGTGAATTTTAGTCACATACTTCATGTCTCTGAGTCCCAGTTTCCTCTGTAGCACAGTCATCAGGAGGATCCAGATTTAATTAGTTCTGAACACATAGTAGGAGCTCAATAAATTGTGGTGTATTACCCTCACTACTATAAAAGGGATCAATTGCACTACAGAATAAGTAGATGCTCCCTATTGCAACCAGTTATTCTTGTACCTTCAAAATGTTTCTTTTTACCCAGAGAAACTGCTCCCTTCTTATTCCAACTTTTCTTATAAACTTTGCTACCCTTCAACGAAAGGAAAACAGTTAGCTAATACATCGGAGGTCATTTATTCATCTACATAATGGAAGAATTTCTAATATGTTATATAATCCCTTTTCATATTTAAATGATCCTAGAAAACCTAGTTGATGGTTGAAAATTCATCTTTCAGATATCATGGAGTTGGGCTGGAACCCAAGAGAAGCCAGAAGTGAAATGATTTCTTAGTGTTTTCTTGTTCTGTTTATGGTTGTGGATAGGTTTGTGTTTTAGGGGTCAATGAACTTGAATTGGCCACTGTTCTTTCAGCCTTTAGGACAAGCTGAATTCAACATAAGTATTAAAAAAATCTCATAAAAATTGAGGATTAGGTTTATTCTGTCCAGGACTGGTCTAGTGTGGTAGGGTGGAGATATACAAGGAAAGACGTAGTTGAGAGGCTTAGGGCAGGTTTAGCATGTTGGGCACTTCCTAAAAATGGTGGAACATACTGGTTATCACCTTAGGAAGCTCCTTGGGTCACTGATTATAAAAATCATCTGTGGGTCTTAAACTTTATTTCTAATAACGGTAAATCATTCAGAGCAAGAACTGCAACAAATTTATCCCTCCCGGCTCATTCTCTGGGATGCTCTATACTTCCTCTCCCAGACTAAGAAAGAAAGACCACTCACACGGGTAATAATAACTTAGGCATTCTGGGAAAAGAATGCCAACAAAGAAATAGTTTCCCCACCTTATTTACATGAGTCTCTATTTTGAGAAGAGGAGAGGAAGTGGAGTTTGCATTTTGCAGCTTTAAAAAAAATTTTTTGTCATACCAATCTCTGTAACCAGCAGGGTGTAGAGCTCAGGGCATGTTCTGAATATCAGCCACAGATATCCCCAGACACCCAGCTGGAGATCTCCCTTTTCATATGAACTCCAAAGTTAGGGTTACATGGAGTAAGAGATCCACAGGCTTTTTCAATTTGACTTTGTCCACTTCCTCTCTTGCTCCAGCACAGGGCAAGTCCAGCTTTCCGGATCATGGCTGATTCCAGCCCCAGTCAATCTCTCTTCCCTAGAGTCTGTATTTCCTGCCTACCTTACATCCTCTACCTACCATTTACTGGGAGCAGTGGCAGGATTTGCCCCATCACGTTCTTCTTTGGTGTTGGCTTTAAAATGCTCGGGCTGTGGTTAAATATATGTTGGAGGGGGAGGGGAAAGGGCTTGGTCAAAACACAAACAGGCCAACTAGTGAGAGAGTGGCAGCAGAACCTGCACAGGGCTTAAGAAGTACTAAGAGGGGCAAAGCCTGACTTTTCTCCAAGCCATTTCTCCCTGTGACTCAGAAATGTGGAATGATGTCAGTCAGTTTTGTGCAGTTCTTTAACATTTAGCACTGCATGTGTTTGACACCCACATCTCAGCAAAGAAACTCTTTAGGACAGAAACATGTCTCCATTCCTTCCTCACCCCATCTCAGCAAAGGACACCACCATCTCTGACGGTGGTAATCATAAATCTAGGAGTGTCCTTGACTCTTCCTTCCTTCTTACCCCTTTTTATCAATCCATCATCAAATCCTAGATTTTATACCTTCTAAAATAATTTTTTAATACACTGACTCATCAGTAATTTCAGCTGGGGGTGATTTTATCCATATGTTGTCCAGCAGCTGTGTCTGGGGAGGTCTCTCCCTGCACACGTGAAACCTCAGCCTGGACAGGGGAGGGTTCTTGATGCTGATAAGAAAGGATTCTTGAACAGGTCAGAGGAGTGTAGGTAAGGAAGGACTTCATTAAAGCTAGGGTAGCAGCAAATGGCCACAACAGTGCAGGCAGCAGAGCACAAGGAAGAGCAGAGGGAGGAAAGGGAAGCTCATTGCATTCCTGCTCAGCATAGGGCAGATCGCTTGCCAACTCCTGAAGCCAGGGTCACCTGGCATCCACTGTCCGCTTGAATCTTCCGGGTGTGGGTACTAAGCCCCTACCACCCCAGGATTTAGGGGAGCCATAGAGCACTGGATGGAGTGAGAACTTCCCAAAGGCAAAGAAAGGAGATTTGGGGGCAGGCTACCAAAGAGCATGATCTTACAGCTGCAGTCCTGTCTGAGTCACCCATGTGACAGTGAGATAGGGAGGCAGCAGGGAGTAACTCCTGCCCAGTTATAGTGTGGACCCTGGAAAAGGACAAAGTCTTACTGAGGCTTCAGAAATGTAGAGGAAGGACAGGGTGCTTGAGATTGAAACAACGTAACAATGTACACCCCATAGGAACCCAGTGATATGAAAAAGCTTGCTGACCATAGTCACAATAGGCCCATTAATTTACATTAGGGCATCCGGGTAACCTTTACAGAGATAGGTTAAAACATAACTAGCATTCTGGCTAAACCTATAGGAAACTAACAGATCCCACTGCAACAAGCATAAAACCCTAGACACTGAGACCCCAAGCGGCAGCCGTGCCCCTCCCTGTGGGGAGTTCCATACTTTCTCTTATCCTGAATAAAACTTTCTCTATAAATCTCCTACCTTGCTCATTCATGAAGTTCATTCTTCAACTCTGTGAACAAGAACCTCAGCATCAACAGGAACTTGCAAGCCCATCAGAGATCCCTGCAGCCTTCCCTCCTTGTCTGAAATAGAACAGAGAGAGTAAAGACTTGTGCTTAAGTTGGGAAAACTGAATGAAACAGCAAAATAGCAAAGATGCTTACCATTGGAAGAGTGCAGACACAAAATGCAGTAAGTTGAGCAGCAAGAAGTCTTCATTAAAGTCAAAGTACACACTTGAAGAAAGGGCAGAGTGGGCAACCTCAGAGAGGAGGCGCACTTAAGGGCTTAGGGTTCTGTCTTTTAAGGCTCTCAAGAATGGGGCAAAGGGCCAGGGGAGCATAGGTTTGACATGAAGTCTCATGATGTCTGTCTCCAGTGAGAGACATTATGTCACCATCCATAGTAAGTCCTCTAGATACTCTGTAAGATAAAGTTGACACAAGGAATTTCTTGCTCCTGTTGTTCTCCAAGACAGTGGTTACCCTCAAGCAGTGGGGACATACCATTTAGGACTACTAGCCCTGACTTAAGACAGGGTTAGTTATTGGCTGGTTACCATAAAATGTTAGGAATCTTACCTCCCAAGTCCCTCATTTTTTAAATGGAATCTTAGCCTTAAAATGGAGTCTCTCCTTTTCTTCATTTTCATCATAGGCAGGAAAAATTAATCATGTCCCATTTCCCTGCCCTACCTCACATAGACATTTTTGGTTGTCCCATCTGGAGAAGTGCCACTGGCGCACCCCAACCCCTCTCCCAACCCCAAATGCCAGCAGTGCTGAGCTTGAAAACCCTGCTTTGCTTTGCTTCCCTTGTTAGGACCATGAAATAGACTCCTAAAAGATCTTCCTATTTCTATTCTCCCCACTCTCCTACCCAATTGATAACCCTCTTGCAGCCAGAATGATATTTTATAAACATAGATCTGATCATATCATTCTTCCCCTTAAAACCATTTAACATCTTTCCATGGCTTTTAGGATAAAGGCCAGAATTCTCAGCCTAACCTTTACCTGGCCCTTGGCTGCTTCTCCAGGCCCATCTTCAGTATTTTCTTCTCATCTCCCACTGCTCCAATCACACCGCCTTCCCAGTTCATCCAATCTGTTGTTCGGCCTTAATACCTTTACAAAAACTCTGTCCATTTTCCCCTACCTCCCTTGCGGTGCCTCCAGCAATCACTCCTCATCCTCTGAGCACATGCGCAGAAAAGCCATCTGTCACTGCCCATCCAATTAGGTGAGGACCCCAACATAAACGCTCATGGTATCATTTGTCTTTTCTTCTTAATTCAGTCTATAAATTCTATATTTGTGTAATGAAGTGGGTGTCTATCCTCCTCCCTGGAACTAGTTTTTAAGTTCCAAGAAGGAAGGAATTTTATCTGTTTTGTTCATTATTTATTCTAAGTGACTAGCACAATGCACGGGAGGTACTCAGTAAATATTTGTGAACGGAATGAAGGCAAGCAGGTGGCTGGACAGGCAGAAGAGACCTAAAGAGGGGGAGAGGAGGGCAGGAAGGAGAGGACTAGAAGGGAGGAAAGAAGGAAAGAGAGCAAAGGAGGGTATGAGACGGAAGGGAAGAAACAAGGACAAGTTGCCCTTTCGATCAGGTTACTTCCAGAAGTGGTCTGCCTCCTTGAAGTAATGGAGGGTCTATTTCAAAGTGTAATATAGTAATTAAAGGCCTGGAGCCCTAGATTTAGACTAGACCTGGCTTGAAATCCACTCTGCTGGTAGCCTGGGGCAATTTACGTCTCCCATTCTCACTTCACTTTCCTTATCTGTAAAATGGGGCTGGTGAGGGATTTGAAGATTAAGTGAAGTAATGTCTACATGGCGTTTGAAACAACGTCTGGCACAGTCAAAACTCATTACTAATCTCTGCCACTTGTATTTATTAA